>JACAFV010000066.1:59036-83362 GCA_014635975.1 Plectosphaerella sp. P0831
CCCCCTACGGCATCAGCCGCACCAACGAGGTTTTCATCGCCGGCTTCGAGGCTACCCCCTCAAGCGACGAGCTCGCCGATCTGACCACCTACATCAACAACCCCCCCGTCCTGGCTGGCGAGCCCGCTTACTTCCAAGAGACGGGCGCTGCTGGCACCTACTGGTCCGTCCCCGGCGATGTCCCCCAGCTCGACGCCCACCTCGACTGGCTCATCGATTTCTACCGCGGCCAGGTTGACGACCGCCGTTGGTACGGATTCCTCGACTACGGCGACGTCATGCACACCTACGACGTCGACCGCCACGAGTGGCGCTACGATATTGGCGGCTACGCCTGGGACAACTCGGAGCTCTCGCCCGATCTCTTCATATGGCTTCAGTTCCTCCGCACCGGTCGCGAGGACGTCTACCGCTTCTCGGAGGCCATGACCCGCCACACGGGCGAAGTCGACATGTACCATCTGGGCAAGCTTCGTGCCCTCGGCACCCGTCACGGCGTCCAGCACTACAGCGACAGCGCCAAGCAGGTGCGCATCTCCAACGCCCAGTACCGCAAGTGTAAGTCAATATCCATTCCCTCCTAGCACGTCAGCTTCCTAACCTCTTCCAGACTTCTACTACATCTCCGGCGGCGACGAGCGCACCGGCGATATCATCCGCGAGACCCTCGACGTCGACAAGACCTTCGAGCACCTCGACCCCAACCGCAAGGTCCGCGGCGACGGCTTCGAGCCCAAGCCCGACGAGGTCTCCATCGGTCTCGGCACCGAGTTCTCCGCCCTCTCCGCCTCCTGGCTCCTCGAGTGGGAGCGCCGCGGCCCCCGCTGGGAAGAGTCCCTCTCCAAGCTCACCAACGTCGTCGAGGGCATCGCCAACCTGACCAACGGCTTCGTCAGCGGTTCCGCCCTCTACAACCCCGCCGACGGCACCCTCAAGCCCCCCGTCGCCGACCCCGAGAACAAGGGCAACGTCGCCATCTCCCACCTCTCCGCCATGTTCGGCATGATCGAGGTCGTTCTTGATCTGACCGAGCACTGGGGCTCTGCCCTCCCCGCCGGCTTCGAGGACGCCTTCCTCGACTACTGCTACTTCTACAACGCCCCTCGTCCCGAGCAGGCCGCCCGTTACGGCAAAGACTTTGGCAGCCGGAACCAGGTCCAGTCGCACTCGCGTCTGACGGCCTACGCTGCCTTGAAGTACGACAACGCCACCCTGGCTGCCCGTGCCTGGAACGAGTACCTCAACGATGGTCTGCGCCAGACCCTGCCCTGGGCTGCTGTCCAGCTCAACGGCAGCACCGTGCTCAAGCCTGTTGAGGAGGCTACCTGGTTGAGCACCAACGAGTTTGCTCAGTTTGGTCTGGCTACTATCCAGAACCTGGCTCTCGTTGGCAAGTACTGGCCGAACGCATAAGGGGTGATGTAGTACGAGTTAACCAAGACTCTAATAATAATTCATTTGTCGCAATTGCTTGTCGTGTGATTGCTGCTTGTGTCGTTTTTGTTACCCCTGCCCAGGGCTTCTGCTTACCACATCGTCCATGGGAATGCCCACCAGGGCCTCGGGCACGTAGGGCATCGGCCCCGGACGACTCTTGAGGGCCTGCAGGATGCCTCTCTCAGAGCCAACGGATATGAGAGCTGCCTTTGCCACAATGCGCAAGTCTGCTGGGATGGTCCGAACGGTGTAGAGAGTCGTCAGCGGCCAGATGAGCCGAATACCCTCGAACCAGGCGGCGTGCAGGTCGGACGTGAGCTCCTTGGCCCTGCCTCCAAGCGACATGGGCACGCTGTCGAGTATGTCTTGGGCCGTCGTGGCAATGAGGACGAGTGCAAGCTGACGACGCCGCTGCAGCACCGCATGGGCGACGGGTGACGGCACCGGGCCGTACTGAACAATGTTGGAGAGCAGAATTGTAATGTGATGCAGTTTGATGCGCGCGCAGCGCCATGTGTTCAGGAAGTAATCGGTGATTGGACCCGGGTCTCGCAGGCTGGTAGTGCCCGTCGCCATCCAGCGGGCCACAAGCTCCTCGAGGTCGTCGACTTCTTGCGCGATGCGCTCCCAGCCAGCGCAGGCTTCCTCATACAGACCCTCGACCAGCATGGGTGTGATGACGGGAAAGATGCGGCAGGCCCGTACGATGTATCTGGAGATGCATATGATGAGCGTCTCGTCATCATCGCCAATGGTCTCGATGGTGTCGAGCCACACGTCTGATGCTGGCGGACACTCGGTGGAGGTGATGATGCAGTTGATTTGCTGGCGTCGTCAGAGGGCACAGAGTCAGGCAGGCAGAGCATCAGACTTACGATGATAGTGAAAACAGACCAAAAGATGTTCCTACCGTGGGAGGTGAGGAATTGTTGGGATCCTCTTGTCAAGAGGAGGCTGCTCAGTCCGTTGGAGTGGACATTCCATGCCGTCACGGCGTTTCGGCCACCGTCGATTCCACCGATTTGGAGCTGGTCATCGTTAGCATGATGCATTCATAAGGCGGTGGGCGTCAGACATACCTCGTACATGCCGAGCAGCCAGACAGCCATGATGGTGGTGTCTGAGGAAGCGCGCCTGGGGTCGCGAATGGCTGTGGCGACGGAACTCAACGCCGTGCTCAGACACTGTTCAGATTCCCTCGGGTCTTGGGGGGCATGGAATCGGCTTGCGAGGTAGGTTCTCGCCCAGAGGTGTGTCGCGCTGACAAGCGCATCATTCTTGCTCGATGTGTCCTTGTAGATACCGACGAGGAAGTCCATGGGATAGCACATGAGGAAAAGGGGAATGGCGTGTACGATCCACGACTCCTTGATGCCTCGAAGGGTGGTTGCCGTTGTGTTTGCATAGTTATAGGCCATGTCTTGCGCTGCGACCGAATTGGGAGATGGGGATTCTGGCGACGAAGCGTCCGATGATGCGACTGTCGTCTGCCTAGATCTTGCGACTTGTCGCGCTCCCCTGGTCTTCTTGGGGGCAGCTGGGGCAGCATGGCGGAAGACGAGGTCCTGCTGGTCCCTGTATCCAGGGCATGGCTTGCCGTACTTGATGCAGCGCTGGCATGAAGGCCGACCCAGATCACACTTGAGGAGGTCAGCACGGAGATTCTGCGAGGGAGGACAACAGAATGCTGACCTTGACTCGTCTCTGCCGGCAGAGATGACAATCTCGGCTCGGCTTGCCCGTATTGGGCATGATGAGGTGTGTGGATGGATCTCAGGATGGAAAAGGAAGGCGACAATCCATCGAAGCGCTCCGTCTCGCGAGTTTCGTTATAGAAGCTGTTGAGATGGATTTGAAGATGTTGGGGTGATGTTAAGGCAGACGCCGAGTCGAAAGCTGGGGTCAAGCTGACGCAGCCGGGTGAGATTGGAGGGGTCATGGCAGCCTTCAATTGGCGGCGCAGTTGTCGCTGTTGCGGACAGGCAAGAACAAGGCGAGACGTGAAAAGATTGAGCAATCAACGTAGCAAGATACTGCATTCCCAGCCATCTAACCTGTATGCCTCCTTGGGTCACGTAGGGGATCAACTGGACCAAAGGAAAGGAAGCATTGCCAGTCCGATCATGGCAATCAACCCTGAAGGCGGGGTTCACGCCCCCATCTGCCAGCTTCTGGCCAATTAAGATCCCATCTTCATTCCAGCAAAAGAACCACAGTACTTCAATAGTGCAAAAGCAAAAGCAAAAGGTCGAGCTGGGAATCGAACCCAGATCAGTGGAATCAGAATCCACGGTGATAACCATTACACTACTCAACCATGGTTTCTTGGTTGAAAACTGAACCCAAACTAGCCAATATGTAGCTTATTCAGTTAAAAATTTTCAAATTCAAATCTAAGCCTCCTCCTCCTCCACCGCAAAGAGCTTTCACTCCACCATCTCCCACTGCCTCTCCAGCTCAGCAACCTGCATCGTCGCCGACCCCGATGCCACAGCCGAAGCAACCTCCCTCGCCTGTTTCCCATACCTGGCACCATCCAACTGCATCGAGTTCTCAAACCCATATCCCACCCCAGCAGCACCATACGTCCACCCACCACTTCCCACCAGGTTGGCGTGCGCATTCCCCACGCTCGTGTAAAACAGACTCTGCGCGTTGAGCCGCTGCTGCTCCCCCAACGCCAGCCGCTGCTGCACCAAGATCCTCTGCGCGACCATGATCGTGCGCACGTACACGCCAGTCCGGTGCTCGCTGTAGGCCAGCATCTCCGTCGCGTCGGGCGGGTTCTTCGCACACGCCTCGAGGTAGAGCGTCCGCATCCGCTGGCTGTACATTTTGCACATTGTGCTCGTCTCCCATCGTCCTCCCTGGTAGGGCATCGCGTCGGCGAGGGCCGTGCCTCGGATGAACTCGTGGTAGCACTCGGGGCAGATTGTGCATTCAGGCCAGCCGTACCACGCCGCATCCTTGAGGAGCGTGTACCGCTTGCACTGCGGTAATCCGGCGTACTCGACTGCAAATGCGGACAGCGAGTCCGTGTTTTGCGCAAAGTACCCGTCGAGGAGTTTCTGCAAGTATGTCATGAAGCGCGGGAAGCGCGGGTTGAGACAGCACCGTGGAGCTGCATCAGGTGCCACACCAGGCTTGCGCATGAAGAAGGTCCCCATGCCCATGGGCTCGACAAGAGCCGCATAGCAGAGCCCGCACACGAAAAAGTCGCGCGGATCCGAATCGCGGAGCGTATACCACGTCGCACCTTTGGTGCCCTCTGGATCGCACTCGGGACCCTGAGCCGCCTTCACCAACGCCCCCCAGAACAGCGAATAGTCATTCCTGTCTTCAGCAAAGGACATGGCCAAGCCAATGCCAAACTGGCCCAGGGCGCAGATGAAATTGTCCGCATACTGAAGCTTCGGATCATCCGTCCACTCGCGCCACCGGTCCTCCTCCCCTGATCCGACCACATGGTCACAGAAGCACGCTGGGCAGGCGACGACGCTGGGCATGTCCTTTGGACACAACCACTTGCGGCTCCTCCGGGGCACCCTCTGGGCCTTGCCGCACGGCGGGATCTGCAGACGGCCTGCCGCCTCGGCTGCAAAGCCCGTCCAGTCGCCGACCACGTCCCGTCTATCAAGCTCCTTCCTGATGTACGGCACGGCCATGTCGCAGGCCCAGATGGTCTTTTCGTCCTGCGGATAACCGACTGGCTGGAAGCGCGGCGCAAAGGCAGATACCACGACAAAGTCCTCCCAGCAGGCCTCGCAAATGACCATCCCTGGGATGGCATTCTCCCTCGCGTTGAACCACTTGATCCCCTCGGATGCTCTGGCACCTTCGACGCCCTTGCAGTTTGGGATGGTGGCGCGTCGCTCGATGTGATGGAGAAGCTCGCCGAGAGAGCCCGTTTGTGCCGCCGTCATGAGGAGATGTTTCTGGATCCTGGGCGTACTGAAGCGGCAGGCGCGGGGTGTACCGTCGTCGAGGAACTTGCCCTCGAAGTCGTCCCTGAAGCGGGTGTCGCGCAGGTATCCGACATAGCACCGCGCGCAGATGTATATGTTCGGGGCGTCTCTGTGAGAGTACCACGTCGCGGGAGAGGACGAGGCGATGTTGATGCAGGCCGTCTCTGCTGTGATGGGTGCCTTGGCTGGCGGAGTCGAAGGCTGCTGCGGCGGGGGCTGGGATGGGGACGGAGAGCTGCCCTGGGGAGTCGCCAAGTGATGCATGTCCGGTGGTGGGACTTGGTGACCGGGCGATACGTTCAACTCGCTCATCTTGTGGTTGAGGTCTTCATCGCGTCGCTGGGCCTCATTGAAGGAGGAAGGCCTTCCTTGGCCATGCTGATAAGATGATGAAGGCGTCCGAATGTGAGTATCGCTGTGCGTCCCGCTGTAGGAGGTATTCGGCGAAATGGGTCTCTGCTGCCGATCTGGAATAGCCGACGCCGACACGGGCCGAGGAGGCAGCGCTGGCGGCTTCAGTCCACCGCTGGTATCTTCATAGTCGAGGCCGGTCCTCAGCTGCTTCCATGACTCCTTGATCGAGCCCGTGATGCTCTCCAAGTCAATCCGCGACCGCGGACGCGACGGCAGCGGGGGTGGCTTCTCGTCTTCAAAGCCAGCCGGCGCACTCGAGTGATAATACGGCCCGGGCCGTTGGTTGCTGTGGTCGTGGTGGTGCTGATGTCCGTCCGGCCGGGGCCGTTGCGGAAGCGGCGGAGGTCTCTCCCAGGACGACATGTTGCAGAGGTTGAGAAGTTTGACTGACTGACCCATCGCGAATCGGCCGAGCCAAGGCGGCTTCGGAGTACTTAAGCGCTGCGGCGAGAGGGGCAACAGAACGCCCCTGTGACCGAGAGGCCCCCAATCGCGGCCCGATCGACGCTGACAATGCAGCTAGATCCTTCAATTGGGAGACAAGGAGTCCACCCTGTCAGCCCCAGGCAGCGGCAATTCTTGTTTTGACAAGCGAGGCACAGGCTTCACGTGGATAGCTCTCGATTGAATTGACAGGTGGACTCGGACTGGAGGCATTGGAACTGAAGCCTAGCGGAAAACACGCCCCAAGATCTCGTCCGTCGACACAACCTGGGCAAACTCGCCGTCCAGGCTGGCCAAATGCACAGCATGCACTGTCTCGGCGTCGAATCCGCCCTTGCTATACGTCGCCGTTGCATCCCTCACCATGAAAATGCCCTCGCCATCGGGCGCATCGCCCAGCACGTGCAGGTTCGCAGCCATGCGCACCGTGGTGCTCACGCAGTGATCTGTAGTCAACCCCGCGACAACCAGCTGCCCCGCCCCAAATCCGCGCAGCCGTTCCTCCAGATCGGTGCCGATGAAGCCCGAGTTGACATTCTTTGTAAGCACGGGCTCTGTGCCGACAGGCGCCGCAAAGTCGGCTGCTTCAATGGCAGATGTCTCTGTGCCTGGCAGCCGGGCGGAGGGATGGAGTAGCGATGAGGGTGAGGTCGAGTGGTGGTGTACATGGGTGATTAGGATAGGCTGTGAGGCAGACTCGTTGTAGCTGCGCGCTGCGCTGAGGAGCGATGCGACATTGGTTTCTAGGGAGGGCGTGCTGCGGCTGGTGCCCCAATGCGTTGGGTGCTCGAAGCCCTTTTGGATGTCAATGAGCAGGAGGGCTGTAGGGGTTTCCGAAGCAGGCTGCATGTTGGCGGAGGTCTCTTTAGTAAAGCTGAGGATAATCACGTATGATGATGTCGAGACGGCCTTTCTTTTTATACTCCTTTCGTATTACTTGTCGAGTCATCGACGGTGCCGGTGGGGATTTGTCACGACGATCAGAAGGGCGTGAAGGAGTGGATCATTGAGAAGCATAGCGTCCTAACAAATTACTCCGTTGATGAAGTGCATCAAAGATAGTCTGCCATCCCGCCGCGAAGCATCCCTCGACCGAGTCAACCCCTGAATCCCGACAACCGTCAATGGATTACATCCATCATCCCCTCACCGAAGAGAGCTTCGGTTCAAACACCTGCTCTTTCCATCATCACCATCACCACCATTTTCATCTTCATACTCTCCATCTCCATACCCAGTGACCATTACTACGGCCTAGAACAAACTTGAACACCGACATCTCTATAAGACTCAAAGACACTCTCCCTCACTGGTTCGGCTCCTCCGCCCTCCAGTCAGTGCTCCAGTTTTCTGCTACCTCTTGCTTCTTCCTCACAATCTCCCACATTT
The DNA here is from genome assembly GCA_014635975.1 of Plectosphaerella sp. P0831. Taxonomy (NCBI): domain Eukaryota; kingdom Fungi; phylum Ascomycota; class Sordariomycetes; order Glomerellales; family Plectosphaerellaceae; genus Plectosphaerella; species Plectosphaerella sp. P0831. The sequence continues at coordinate 66,686 of JACAFV010000066.1, forward strand.
GCTCCCCATCGTCGCCCAAATCGGGATTCGAGACAACGCCATCAGCCTCCTTGAGCATGTCGTCGAGCCACAGGCATTCCGGGGGCTGCATGGCTCCAGGGCAAGGCGTGTGCGCGGTGACACTGGTGTTTGCATACACGCCCGTGGCCTGCGTCCTGGCCAACAGGTCATGGATCGATCCTTGGTATCCTTGGTATTCTTCCAGGGCCCGGTTCTCGGGCGCAAAGACGGCTCTAACGATTCCGGCATCCTTCGCAATACTCAGGGCCTGACCTATGCGGGCATTGCGGCATCCTGCGCGGTCTGCTTCGTTGCAGTGGCAGGCTGAACGGCCATTGTTCGTGTCGTCGATGTATTTCTTGATGAGCGTTGCGATGCGCTTGACCATGTCAATCCGTCCGAACTTCAGGGCATCTGATCAACAATCTTGTTAGAATCCAGGGATACAATTTCTCGAGGGTATCTAAGCTTACCAATGAAGCAGTCAGGCAGAGAGACCTGGTAATCGTTGGGCCCGCGGCTCGTCGAATCGACCACGGTGCCGGCAACACAAATGGATCTGACAAAGAGGTGGGCGAATTGTGTGCGGAACCCGTCAAAGTCTCCCAGTTCCAGATAAATCCAGAGAGCTTGGAATGTGCCAGTAGGGAGCGAGAGTTGCGCGGCCCAAGCGACGCCCTGTGGTCCTATAATCTTGACCATCTCGTACTAATGTACGCAGTCACTTCCTTTCGAGATCATCGGGGATCAAAGATCACATACTTCTCTGCAAAATTCCATGAATTCGAGGAGCTGGGTGAGTTCGAGAGACTCTGGGATGTCCTCCTTATCATCGTTGATGATGGATACGGCAAGCTGCATCATCCAGTTCTGATCCTCAGGAATGTCCACGGTGAGCGTCGTGAGGCCACTTTTGGTCCGCTGCATTGACACAATCCTTCGGTAAATGACGCGCGATGCCGCCTGAGCAGCATCTCGTCGAATCTTGTATTTGAAGATCATGTTTCTGGTGGCCCGGGGATTGTGCTTTATGGTGACTGCCGTTCAGCTCGCTGCCGGGTGGTATGGCGTGGATTTCTTTTGGTCAATGGAGACGTGATACCCTCCTGGGAGGATGGGGATTGGAATTCAAAGGCAAGAGCACCAGCTTATCGATAGGAGGCTGCTTGATCTTGCCAGCGTCTCTTTGAGAGCAGTGCAGGTGCGCTGGCTGAATGGGTCGGTGGCGAGTCCGCGGCCCTGCGTGCATTCCCTCGACCCATGAATGCACTTGATCAATGCGTTCTTTCAGCATTTAGGCCCGGGTAAATCATTTGCGCCTTGTTTCATAAAAATAGTACCTATACATGTTCATCAGGGTAAGTCGGCTCGCCAACGTGCCTTCCAATCCTTTGATGTCCGCAGACTTGCGGAGAACTTGGTTTGAACTGGTACACTTGGGTCGGTGGATAGAGGAGGGCGACGTCTATTTATAATGTGTTATTTCTGGTTTCACAAAGCATCATGGACTTTATGTTTTCACCACGATATACAAACAATTTGCAACGATTGATAGCAATCGTTGCATTTATGACACCACGCACATCAGCTTTTCAAACAAGATTGAGTGTTGGAGTTATGCATCCGCCGTTTTACGCTTTGTCCATGGATTGTTTTCTTCCTGCCAAACATCATTCCTCTACCTAGTCCATCCCTCTTGTTACAATCATCCAAGAGATGTGAAGTCACTCTCGACTTGAACGACAGTCCTCAGCAGGTAGCCAAGCCTCAGTGCTTACTCATCATCACCAACGGCCGCCGACTTGAAACGTTGGAGTTGCATCGACGTTCCGCCCCACCTCCTCCATTGGGATTAGCGTGTCGACATGAACTCTCCCTCGAGACCGCGAAGGAAGTTGACACGACGTCCTTTCATCGATTGACGAAACCTGGACCGAAAGCCGCCGCCCCCAGACCTATCCCCATCGGCGACGAAACACTCAGCTCCAGGGAATCAGACACCAGCTTCCCCTCGACGACGACATGAGATAGGGAGGCGCAGGGACCCGCCAGACACGAGTAGCCATCACCATGGCGAGGGCCGCGCTTACGCACTTTGGCACACCAACCTCTCACCCTTTGTCCGCCCAGATGCTCCTCATCTCACTCCTCCAGCTCGTCCTGCTGCTCGCCCCTGCGGTGCAGGGCTACCAGGCCCTCTCAGACGACTGGCTGAAGCAGATCACGGCGGCCGACGCCGACTTTGACATCCACAACGGCGCGCTGCTCGCGCCGCTGCTCATCACGCGTGTGCCCGGCACCGACGGCCAGGTCAAGACGCAGCGGCACTTTGTCGACTTTTTCACCAAGGAGCTGCCCAAATGGACGATTGAGTGGCAGAACTCGACGGACAAGACGCCCGTGACGGGCGACAAACAGGTGCCCTTCCAGAACCTCATCATCCGCCGCGCGCCGCCGTGGGCGAAGCCCGGCCAGACCAACTGGCTCACCCTCGTCGCCCACTACGACAGCAAGATTGCCCCGGATGGCTTCATCGGCGCCACTGACAGCGCCGCGCCCTGTGCGATGCTGATGCAGGTGGCCCGCGCTATCGACGCGAACATGACCCAGATGCACGATGAGATGGTAGCTCTTGGTGAGAATGGCGGCACTGTTGCCATGGACATGGGTGTGCAGATCCTTCTTCTTGATGGCGAGGAGGCCTTTCAGTCTTGGACGGCCACCGACTCGTGCTACGGCTCGAGGTGAGCACTCCCCGTGATCATCGTCCTGTCTTTCTGCTGACCACATCCAGATCTCTGGCCCAGGAGTGGGAACATACATTCAACCCCGCGTCCGCCAGCTACACCAATCCCTTGGATCAGATTAGCATCTTCGTCCTGCTTGACCTTCTGGGCTCCGCTGACCCCAACATCCCATCATACTTCCCCACCACTCATTGGGCGTACCAGGCCATGGCGACCGTTGAGAAACGCATGCGCGACCTAGGCGTGCTTGAGTCAAAGCCCAAGAAGCCGTTCTTGCCAGAGCGCGAGCACGACAACAAGAACTTCCCCTTCCGCGGCATCGGCGATGACCACGAGCCCTTCATGTTCCGCGGCGTCGACATTCTGCACATCATCCCCTCGCCTTTCCCGCGCGTCTGGCACACCATCAACGACGACGGCGAACACCTTGACATGCCCACGGTGCGAGACTGGACCAAGATTGTGACAGGCTTCACGCTCGAGTGGCTCGACATGATGGAGATTGCGCCTGAGCGCAAGAGGCGGCGGGAAGTGGCCGAGTAGGTAGGTAGGCCGTGTATGAGTACACCTAGCGATCAATATGAGGTTGTTCATGACAGCAGGGTTCAGCGGATGATCCGGCCGAGTTCCCCGGGCTGATGGCAGTGAGGTGTCTCGAGGTTGGCGGCCTCGAGACACCGGAACAAAGGCGTTTCGCGGGGGTCTGCTGAATAACAGGACAGTCGCTTTGAACCACGCAACGACTTGGCCACCCATTGGACAATGTTGTTCGACTTGATCGGTGTCCAGCAGATGAACAAAATGGTTGTGTCGGGCTCGGCTGTCGCGAACTCGCTACGGATCCCTCGACGAGAAACGGTCGCCATGCTGTTGCAGACGGTTCCGACATGGCGAGAGAAAAAGCTATTTCAGGGGGGATTTGGCTGCCATCCACGGCGAAGTCCAAACCAACATCTTCTCATCATCACATACAAGATCTTCATCAAGTTACTCGTGCTCTGAAGCACGACCTCGTACCAACCCCCATCATGCCTACCTTCGAAATTCGAATCGGCATTAGGCCTGAACTAAGACAAACCTACTTTATGGCTGAAGAACAGGCCATATTCCTCGTCACCAGCGGCTGGAACACCGGAGAATTCCCCTCCCTCGACGCCATGCTCAGCATCGCACGCCGTAATGACGGCTCGTGGGCTATTGCCCCCGAGGCGGTCGTGCTCATGGTCAACGTCGTCAACGGCAGACAACGCCAGGTCTACAATGTCGTCGACTTTGACCTCCTCTTTGACGCACTCGGCCTCCTCGAGAAGCACGGACACCTCAAGCTCGCAGCGCCGTTCATGCCTACATGGCTTGTCTCTCTCGGCTACTACGACAGTGATCTGCTCACCCGGTCATGGCGCGGCGTCCGCGTTGCCTGGCTGACCGCTGACGCTGGCCGACTCCCGCTCTGCGTCGAGGTCATGGCGCACACCTGCCGCACCACAAAGGATGGGGAGCTCATCGACGCCGAAGGCATGACAAATGCCTCTTTGCCGTTTGTGTTGCCGTCCTGGCTGCCGTGGGACATTGCCAACCTCCGCGCTCGCAACTTCAACAACGTCCTCTGGCTAACTGGGAAGTATATTCGGGACATGCGTCCTGCCGCGACCTTGGATGTCTCCCGTTGCCGTGATCTTTTCAGGCAGCGATTTGCTAAAATAAAGCAGGATATGGAGAGGCTGGCAAAACGGCATCGGTGGAGGAGCTTCTCGACAGCATCATCGGCGCTCATCCGAACCGGAAAGATCGGGAGAGATTGCGGCCGTTCATCGAACCGACTATCGAGTCGACCAGGATCTCCTTCATCGCGGCATTCTCCCAGGAGGAAGAGGAGGACCCTTCTGGCACATTGCTGATGTCCCGCTTCGATAAGAATGTTGTAGACTTGATCCGTCAACAGCGAGACGCGGTGCACTTGCCGGAGAGATACAAGACCATGGCTCCTGAGGGTCTTCGCCCCGACGTGAAGACAATCTTGGCAAAAGAAAGGGAACTTCGTGCACTTCGGGATCAGGTTATGCCTGTGTTGGAGGGGGAGGACGCCGAGTGGCGTGGGCGTTATAGACGTTGGCGTAGGGAGGACGTGCTCTGATCTGGACACCACGGTGGCTGGGCCTTTCTCCTTCTCATTCCCAGGGCTTACAGATAGACGGTTTTCAACGGTAGTCTAGGGATTCCTTTCATGGCGTTCTTGGGTGACTGGTAGCAGACCGTTTCTGACGTCCAGCTGAAGCCCTCCGTCCCCGTGCCGTGCTCGGCTGGCCAAGGTTCCTCCTTTTCAACGGTGCCACCATCTTCGGCATAGCCGTCCCACGGTGGAGAAGATGGTGAGCTCCGTTTGCAAAGCTTGAAGAACCCACTCACCGACTCATTTGCTCATCAATCAAACATCCGGAATGGTGTAATGGTCAACATTTGTCGCTCTCAACACTCGCTTGATGGCGCCGACAGGCTCGGGGTTCAATTCCCCGTTCCGGAAGTACCCTTTTGCTGATCTCTCTGTGTTTTGTTCTTCGAGTTGATGTGATGTTACATGGCGGGGAGGCGGTTCCAGGTTGTCTCATTTTTTTTCTTCGGTGTGTGGCGGCGGCTTGGTCGGAGGTGGGCTTGGAGGCCGACTGGACGCAGCTGTGACAAGGTGCCCACCTAATTTTTTTCCACCTCCGGGCCCCGCAACACCTGCACCTGCACCAGCCAACACCTCGTCGCAAACGCGTCGCACCAAGGTGACAGCAGCCATATCACGCCCTTATATCACATCCTCTCTCCTGAACTTCACCGCCTCAACTTGAAGAACTGACAAATGTGCGGCATCCACGTCGCCATCTCCCACAATGGCGCCGCCCCATCCCCCAGCCAGGCCCTGAAAACGTGTCTCACCAACCGCGGGCCGGACCATCTCGGCCGCGAGCATGTCACCATCGCCGCCGACGACGGCTCCTGCATCTCTCTCGCCCTGACCTCGACCGTCCTGTCCCTTCGTGGGGACCACGTCACGCCGCAGCCCTTTTACAGCGGGGCCGGAGGCTCAGTGCTCTGCTGGAACGGCGAGGCATGGAAGATCGACGGCAAGCCCGTGGAGGGCAACGACGGAGAGGCGGTGTTCAGCAGGCTCGCCGCGGCTGCTGATGGGACGGCGGTGCTTCATGTCCTCAGGGGCATCCGCGGCCCATTTGCTTTTGTTTACCTGGACGTCACCGCATCGCGTCTGTACTTTGGCCGAGACAGGCTGGGCAGGCGATCGCTCCTCCAGACCCACGATGGCGCCGGCGGCCTCACCCTCTCGAGCGTCGCAGATGCCGCGGATATCGGCGGCTGGTCCGAGGTAGAGGCCGACGGGATATACGTGCTGGACCTACAGGCGTGGCCCACGTCTATGCCTCCCCCAGTAGCCCGGCGGTCCTGGGGCCTGGATGAGGACCAAGACACCGAGGATCATGTGAGTGGTGACGCTGCTTTTTCAATGGATTTCCTGCTACTTACTGCTCCAGGTTCTCAACATTGGCCGTCTCAACAAGGCATGTCCTGAAACCGTTGACGACGTCGCTCCTCTCGTTTCTTCCTCTCCCTCCGTCATGCAGCTCCGCCGCCAGCTCGTCGACTCACTGACGCCGCGTGTCCTGAACATTCCCCCGCCCACCTCCGACGCGACAGCAGACGCGAGGGTAGCTGTCCTATTCTCTGGTGGTCTCGACTGCACGGTTCTTGCCAGACTCGCGAGTGATCTTGTGCCGCCAGACCAGGCCATCGACCTCCTCAACGTGGCCTTTGAGAACCCCCGCGTGGCGTTGCACCGCAAGCCTGATGCTGTCGAGACCATCTACGAGGCCTGCCCGGATAGGGTGACTGGTAGAAAGTCCTTTGCCGAGTTGGCGGCAGTGTGCCCGTCACGTCGGTGGAGGTTCGTCGCAGTAAGCCACCTCTACCCAGTCCCTCCTCATCCAAAACTGACACGCTCAGGTCGATATCCCTTACACCGAGACGCAAGCCCACAGGAGTCAAGTGATCTCCTTGATGCACCCGCACAACACCGAGATGGACCTGTCAATAGCGTACGCTCTCTACTTTGCCGCCCGCGGAGTTGGGGCGGCCTACGAGCATGGAAGCGACGCGGCCACGCCCTACACAACGTCAGCGCGAGTGCTCCTATCAGGCCTCGGCGCCGACGAGCTGTTTGGTGGCTACTCGCGCCATCAAGCCGCCTTTGACCGTGACGGCTACCGGGGTCTGGCCGCCGAGCTCGAGCTCGACGTCGGCCGCCTGGGCAAGCGTAACCTCGGCCGCGATGACCGCGCCATGGCACATTGGGGCCGTGAGGTGCGATTCCCCTTTCTCGACGAGGACCTCGTGCGGTGGGCCATCGAGGCGCCCGTCTGGGAAAAGTGTGACTTTGGCCACCCTGGCACGCTGTCCCTCCCCGAGCCCGGCAAGCGAGTCCTCAGGCTGGTGGCAGAACAGCTTGGCCTACCCTCTGTCGCGCACGAGAAGAAGCGAGCGGTGAGATACCCTGTTCCCATTCACGGTTGTCGACAGCAACATCAGACCATCTGATGTCTGTTCGTCTGATAGGCGGCTGATGTGGACACCCCCGTCGCCACGGAACCTCTACTGACAAGGCGGTCACGGACTCTCAGATCCAGTTCGGCGCGAGGACAGCAAAGATGGAGAGCGGGCGGACAAAGGGCACTACCCTTGTTGCTCCTTAATCCGGAGGACAGGCCGATTGGGGGAAGAGGGGCACAGCACAGGGACGATGGCGTCGAGATGGGGGCGCGCGCTGGGGTGTCGGCGGCGACAGGAGGGGAAAACCCGCGCATATGCCCGCAAGTGCGAGGATGCAGGCGGTGGAGGTCAACACCCACTCAGGTCCCAGGCGAGCGGCCATGATGATACATCAGATACTTCCGAGCCTCTGGTCAACAGTCCTTCCTTCTTCCACGTCGGCAGTTGCGTCGTTTCTGCTTCCATGCAGTAACCCCTCGCGCCTTCGGGAGAACGGTTGGATGTGTTTCCGGGCCGTGACGTCGTAAAGGCAAGTCTGAGCCAAGTCTCGCCTTTGGGAGGGGCAGCGAACCATGGTTCGGCGCCGGAGCAAGAAGCAGTACCTACATGATAATTCCTTCTCCAACTCTGGCCCGTGGGGGATGAAGAGCGCAATGTCGGAAGCAGGGTGCGTCTCGGCAGAATGTGAGAGATGAAGGACGGGGTTAACCGACAGGGGTCTGGGAAACCAGCCAGGGGGCAAGGGCACTTCGGCTGTGTAACAGGTTGACGATCAAGTCGAGGCCAGGGGGGGTCTTTATCTGGAGACTGGCCGTCTGATGTTTGGGGCTGGAAATGCCCTGGGACATGGGACGGACGAGAGGCATCAATCACATCTGCTGCTGGGAGCCGTACAAGTCGATGGCCGGTCGTTGACTCGAAACATTCGCGCAGCATCTCCCTCGATCAGCTGTCCAAGGCGCCCGAGCCGCCGTTGCAACGGCGCGCCTCCGTGGCTCGGGCCCTATAGTGGGCTCCGAGTATCGTTTTCGAGGGGCATTTGTTATGCCTATTGACAGCACCAGTTCCGCTCCAGTCTCGAGTGAGAACCCGTCCAGCCCAGTAGCCCGCTCGAGTCAGTCTTGAAATTGGAACTACGACAGCTCAAATGATTGCTCTCGATCCCTGTACGCCACGATGCGAAGGGCACGACGCACCGCATGCTGCATGACCTCTTGACTGCGAACCCCTGCGCAGGTGCGAGCGTTCCCACTAATCCCACAACGTCCCTGCGGCCTGCCCGTCTCAAGACCGACCAGGGGGGCTGCTGCTTTTCTGATTCTCTGCCTCCAGTCGCAGCGCATCATTTTCTTCCAGCCGCAAGGTCGCAGCACGGCGGGCCAGCAGGCGGAAACGGGGCCAAGACGGGTGGGCGCCCCTCCTCCTCCTCCTCCTCCCCAAGGGCCAGCAACTGCAGAGTCGCATCGTCGACGGGGTTGCGGGCTGGGTTCTTCGGTTCCTGGAGCGAGCGAGCGCCCAGGCCCGACATCATCCCACGACAGGGTGGTCAAGAAAGGCGGCGTTGTCGTTCCGAACGACCATCTCGTCGTTTGCTGCGGCCGGCCAACCTTCATCTTCACTCTTCCTCCTCCTGCCCCCTTCCCCGAAGAGGACAAGCACGCGCAGCGGCCAGAGGCGTCCGGCGATCAATCTCATTCCGTCCGGCTGGCTGGCCCCCCTCAGACCGACGCAAAGTGGTAGCATCGCGCTGCTTGCTCCTGCAACCACGGAGATTTCCTGCAAACGCCTGCCGGCCAGGTTCGCCCGTCGCAATAAACACGACACACACCCCGAGGCAATCACGAGACCTGCTTGCTTGCGCTTGCAAAGCAGACGGATCAACCCTGCAGGCAGAGCCCTGGGATATCGGTTCCCTCGACGTTGGCTCCCTGCTGGAAGACAGGCCCGGGGGGTGAAGACGAAGGCGGCACGGCCAAACGATCACGATAGAGAGATTTTCGACGACTTATTACGCCCTTTCCTGCACGCTCCCACGCCCTCTCTCCGCAGAATCTCCTCCTCTTCTTCACCTCGCCATGAAAGACCGAGTCCACCGCCCGCCGCCGCTGGAGCTGGCTCCCCCAAAGCGGCAGCACAAGGTCGCTGTCCCCGGTCAACGAGCAACGTCAAGCTCCCTCCCAGATCCACGAATCTCAACAACGACACGGCATGTATCTTCTCCTTCCACGACATCACACCAAAGACACCACCGCAGCAGTAGAAGCAGCAGCGAATGCTCTACCTTTTCATCATGGGTCCAGCTCCTCTCCGATGCGGTGCAAGTCAACGTCTGCGCCATCCTCATCGCCGCCCTGGGGACGTATCTTTACCAAGTCCCCACCGCCGCCGGCACGCGAGCTGGGTACGTAACCACCCATTCTCACCCATCTCTGATATGACATCCAGCTAACCTCCCCTCCAGCTCTACGGCAATGGCTGCCATCACTTTACTCACTCTCTCCATCTTCCTCTCCCTCCTCTCCATGTTTCGCCCACACACGGCGCCCAACCCCTGGACCCTCGTCGTCCGCCTCATCCTAGCCTTCAGCTTCGTCGCCATCTTCCTAGCTTGGGTCGCCCAGGTCCCCGGCCCCCGCGTCTTCGAGCCCGCATCCTACAGCCTCTGGGGCATGCCGCCTCACGGCGTCAACGGACTCGTCGCCGGCATCGTCTTCGTCCTCGGCGTTGCGGAATTTACTCGCGCCGTCGTCTGGCGCCACACCCTGCTCGGCGAGACGTCACAGTGGCGATTACGGTCAAACCGGACGCAGCGCCGGAGCAGACATCACGAATCTCAGCACCGTCATCACACCGACGAAAGGAACCGGCCGTCGGGGCCCTCTGTCGCCGACATGCGCAGCTACCCGCTCAAGACGGCCGCCACGAGCACGACGCTGACGCTGGGGTCGACGTCGAGTGCTGCCGCGCGGCCAGGACCGCGATGATCGGATGAGGGGAAGAAACAGAAACATAGCGTAATGGCAGTGGTAATAATTCATGTTGACAAGTTTACACGCGCGGCACTGGTGAAATCTCGCAGGCCTGGTACTATTGAGACTGTGACTATGCTAAGTTAATGGGCGGGTATCAGTGCTGTGGACAAGGGGAAAGGGAGGAGGTGAAGTGACTCGGGGAACTGGAATTCGGACTGGCGTTGGCAGATCAAAATGGCCGTTGTGGCCTTCGGTTTGCTGTCATCCGAAGTCCTCATACAACCAAGGTCGTGGTGTCCTGGTCTGCCTGGAGTGGTTGTCGCGCATGGACGACGCGAACAACGGCTGCTGCGATGCGACTGGCTAATCGCCGACGTCCGATGTCGAGCAGCATCGCCACGCTATGCAAATGGCTGTGTCGTTTTGTTTGGTACGGGTCAAACAGGCCGCCCATGCGATGTGCCGAATGGGAATTTCGAATTACCGCAGTGATATTTTAGGCGTCCGGATGTGGCTCATCTCCAATGGCGATATCCATCGCATCTGGCCCGTTTTCTGGAGCCCCAATCGGTTGAGGTTTTTCAGGAACTTCCGGGACAAGCGTTGTATGGACGATATAGGTAGGACGCACAGGTGGCCCCGAGTCGATGGGCCCCTTGAAGTGACTGAAGGCCTGCTCGTCCATGTCGTCAAACATGAGCGTGTCCTCCTTCTCCGGCTTCAACAGTGCGTACAGACCCTCCCTAGGGCGTGGCCACTGCCCTGGCAGCGTGTGTACATCGACGTCGTAGATGAGGGGCTCGACAAACGTCGCGACGCCATCTTGCACCTTCCGTATGGCGGATATACGGTGTCTCTTGTTCTTGGGTTTTCTTAGTGACGTCGTGGCCTGCGCCTTGGCGCCCGTGGGAACTGTCGACGCCTCTTGAGTCTGCTCCTCGATAGGACGGAAGTCCTGGAATAGGTCAGCCAGCGAAACTTAGAGGGACTTTGATGTCGACTCACGTTGACCCAGTCGGGGCGGTTGAAAATGGGAAGGTCGCTGTGCTTCTTCGCCACAGAAGCTAGCAGATTGGCCAACACGCCGCCTTCGACGTGCTCTTCGGTGAAGATGAGAAGATTAACCAGCTCGTTGACCTTGAACTTGGAAAAGTACTCGGCCCTCTGAGGAGACTGTTAGTGGAGACACTCCCAATAACTTGGACAGCATTTACTGACCTCCTCGTGTGTCGAGTCGCCCGCAAAGAAGCCGAGATGCTGCGGTTTATTAAACTGAGGAAACCCGACCAAATTGCGACGACGCTGGTTCTCGGCACTGTAGTAAGCCCGGGAGAGCTGCTTTTCCGCCTGCTGCTCAGCCACCAGACGGTTGTACTGCTCCATGTCATCCCTCTCTTTGGAACAGACCAGACACAGGTAATCCCGTGGGTCCTGCGCCGGCTCGCAGCAGAGCTTGTGCAGCGCGTCGAAGCAGCCTTTGCATACCATCATCGGGTTGTGGTTGACGTTGGAAGTGGTGTGGCACTTGTCGCAGACGAGGATAGCGTCTGCGCAGCTCTTCTTCTTCTTGCGCACAACCGGCTTCTCGATGACGGGAAAGTCTTTGGCCACCGGCGTCGCAACAGGGACGGGCGCCACTCGTTCCGACCCGGCGGGCTGGCCTTCTTCTCGCTCATCTCGTTTTCTCTTCGTCGCCGGATTCAGCTCCGCAGGGGGCAGCTGGACAGTCTTGGGGAGACTCTCGTAGTCGGGGGGTCCTTTCGCCCCGTACGTCACCTTGCCGGGAGGTGGCCAAGCGATCGGGGTCACATGGAAATCGAGGTACTCCGCGTAGAGGTCCAACGCCGGCTTCTCAGACCCCGGAGTTGGCGTGAGATAGATCGTGGCAGGGATGCCGAATTGCGGCTTGTAATCTGTGTTTGCAGGAACACGGTCTTCTGGCTTCATTGAACCTCGAGGTCGCCAGACCTTGGTGTCCCAGAGATGAGGGACCGGAGGCCGCACCGAACTAGACCTCCTGATGCGATCATCATCCTTGGCCTTGGCATTGATCGGTGTGCTGGGAGGATCCATCATGGTGTGTTGTGTGGTACGCTACAGGTGAGATGGGAGAAGGACGTGCAGCGACCCCAGTGAGATGAAGAATAGGACCAGGGCCAGGTGAGTCGAAGATAAGGAGGGAGGAATGGTAAGAATTAGCGCTGGAAAGACAAAGAACCATGTATCAGAAAAACAACAAGAAAACCCGGCGTTTCCCTGTCCATCTCCGACAATGGCCTGATCGAGGAAGCAATAGATGAGTTGATTGACTCGAGATTCAGTCCGTCACCTTGAAAACACGTGATCACGTGATAAGAGGTCCGTGCATCAATCACACCGAGGTCGACCGACCTCCCGATAGCGATAAGGCCCCAATCGTGTCTAAACTTCCCATCCAGCCTCTGCTACAGACAGCCTACAGCACCACAACACCAACCCCAACCCTCCCACACCATCGTCCAGACAAACATCATGGACTACCAAAACCGCGCCGGCTCCAAATTCGGCGGCGGCGGCGTCGCCTCACACTCCGCCACAAACGCCGACCGCCGCGAACGTCTCCGCAAGCTCGCCCTCGAGACAATCGACCTCGACAAGGACCCCTACTTCTTCAAGAACCACGTCGGCTCCTTCGAGTGCCGCCTCTGCCTCACAGTCCACCAAAACGACGGCTCCTACCTCGCCCACACCCAGGGCAAGAAGCATCAGACCAACCTCGCCCGCCGCGCCGCCCGCGAGCAAAAGGAAGGCAAGGCCCGCGACGGCATCGACCCGGCCACCGGCCTCCCCATCGGCGTCGCCGCCGCCGGCCCGCGCCGCAACCTCGTCAAGATTGGTCGCCCGGGGTACAAGATCACCAAGATCCGCGACCCGGCCTCGCGCCAGCAAGGACTGCTGTTTCAGCTTCAGTTCCCCGATATCGCCCCCGACGTTGAGCCCAAGTGGCAAGTCATGAACGCTTTTACGCAGAATATCGAAGAAGCCGATCGCAACTTCCAATACCTCCTTGTTGCCGCCGAGCCTTACGAGACGTGTGGCTTCAAGATCCCCGCGCGCGAGCTGGACAAGCGCGACGATAAGCAGTTCAGTTTCTGGGACCCTGATGCGAAGGAGTACTGGGTACAAGTTATGTTCATGTCGGAGCGTGAGGAACGTTACGGCGCTGCGCCGGGCCTGAGCTCTAGGAGGTAGAGAGGCCATGGTGTCGTCGCGAGCGCGTGGCAAGGTTGTTTGCGTCAGTGTCAAAGATACCCAGGGTGGGCGGACGCAAAAACACATGTACATTTGGAGCAAGGCAGAGAAGGGGACTGGGGGGATCACCTGGCCGGCGTTTGGCGTTGCTTCTTGCATCTCAAAAACAGATCACTTTCTGACATGACCCTTTGGCAAGCCGCCTGCTCAACTGTTGTGGTGCGCTTTACATTGTTCTACCTCCTAACCATAAGACCCAGATCCAGACGCGACGGACATCAAAAAGCCTCCCGTACCTGATCATTCCCCCTCTGGCGGGTCCAACCGTTTCATTTCAGGTCATGTGTTTTCGCCTCGTGTCCTCTCAAACCTCGACTGCCATGCCGCCATGCAAGACCACCCAGAAGCAAAATCTACGCGCCGGACCACGTTCCTCGACCGCAGCCAGTGTCTTGGCTGCTGGTATAAAGTCAAGATACGCAGATCCATCTGAACACCTCGTCTGCCGTCTACCGGAAGTTGTTGTCGAAACGCTTGAACGTGTAGCCGATGAAGGGAAGGCTCATCTCGGGCGACTCCTCGACGGGTTGCACGCCGTGGACCTTCTGCTGCGCGGCCTGGGCCTTGAGAAGCGTGGCATTATCCGTCTGGTCGATCTCGTCGGTGGGGAAGTACGTCGTGTCAATGTTGGATGTGAGTCTGGGCTCGAACGGCGCCCGGATGCGGCGAAGGCTGTCAAAGTCGACGCCCCTGAAGAAGGTGTGAGCCTTGATCTCGTGGGCGCCTCCCCGACCCATGCGGTTCTCTGTGTTACAAATCAGGCTGGAACGCGTTAGTTAAATGCTATCATGAATCAACAACCAGCCGGCAACTTACCTCCGGATCAGGTTCTCAGCCTCAGCGCCAAGGGTGATATCATCAGGGAAGTAGAGAGTCTGGCGCCAGTTGATGATCTTGCGGTAGGTGTCGTGGCTGTCCTCGGCACAGAAGGGGGGCCAGCCGACGAGGCACTCGAACATGATGGTGCCAAGCGACCACCAATCGCAGTCGTAGGTGTAGCCCTGGCCGGTGAAGATCTCTGGGGCGATGTAGTCGGGGGTGCCGACAGTCGAGTATGCCATCAGACGCCTCGACCGGCGCCAGTCGTTGATCTGAGATCGGTTGCTCACGGTCAGGTTGATTTGGTCGATGGCAATGGAGCTGCGGTCCCGTGGCCGGTTGGTCGCCTTGCCAGAGCCAGACATGAGCTGCTGGTAATAGTTGTTATCGTGCAGGCGCTGGAAGCCCGTCGACAGACCGAAATCAGTCAGCTTGACGTGGCCGCCGCGGTCCAGGAGAATGTTGTCGGGCTTGATATCACGGTGGATAAAACCGAGCTTGTGGACGGCCTCGATGGCCAGGACGATCTCGGCAATGTAGAAACGGGTGATGTCCTCGGAGAAGATCTCGTACTTGATCAGCATGGTCATCAGATCGCCACCGGGCAGGAACTCCATCAGCATGTAGAGGAAGTAGGAGTCCTGGAAAGTGGTGTACAGCTTGACGACCCAGGGACTGTCGGACTCTGCGAGAATATCACGTTCCGACCGGACGTGGGCGAGCTGGTCCTTCTTGAACATCTCGGTCTTGACCAGAGACTTCATGGCGTAGACCTTGCCGTCCTGCTTCTTCTGGACGAGCTTGACCTCGCCAAAGGCGCCCTTGCCGATGATCTTGACAGTGCTATAGTTCTCGGGACGATCCTTGGTGCGCAGGAAGCGAAGGTACTGGCCCTCCTTGCGGCCGTTGGTAGACCAGATCTGCTCACGCCTCGAGGCTGGCTGGTTGGGCTCGGAAAGCTTGTTCTCCATCTCGCTCTGCCTGCGAGGGAGGTGTCAGTTGGAAAAGATGACAGGACGGACGGATAGCTGTACTAACCTCTGGTTCCTCTCGCGAGCTCGCCTAACGCTGTCCTTGAAGAAGTCGGCCGCAAGCTTGGAGCACTTGACCTGGTTGTTGTTGGCGTTGGAGCCATACTTGTCGGGGTTGCGCTCAGGAGCGCGGGCAAACTCCTCGAGGGGCGCCGAGTTGGAGACAGGCAGCGGCGGCGCCGTCTGATAGCCGTAGGAAGGCTGCTGGCCGGCGGCACCGGCGGTGCGAGGACGCTGGGCGGACGGCGGGCCTCTAGCGGCGCCGTACGGGGAGGCCCTGGCAGCACCACCCAGGTTCTGGTGCGAGAACTGATGCGCGAGGCCAGTGTTCGGGTCGTTAGTACCGGGGGTGTTGGATCGCGGCTGGTAACTGTTGTTGGACTGAGCAAAGTCGTTGGTCTGGGGCTGGGAAGGGTAGCCCGCGGGGTATTGGTTGGGCATGAAGTAGCCAGCGGGCGCGAAACCGGTCGCGTACGGCTGCTGTTGCTGCTGCTGTTGCAAGTGCTGCTGCTGCTGCTGTTGGGGGGGCTGCTGGCCCGAATGCTGAGGGAAGACGGGCTGGGGGAAGGTGGAGGGGGTCGTGGGATAGTTGGCACGATCGTTGGAGGGGGCCAGGCGGTCGTTGCCGTTGCCAAAGTTGAGGTACAACCGATTGTTATTCGGGTTGCCGTTGGGATCCATCTTTGCTTCAGGCCGGGCCTTGGGCCGCGGAGAACTCGTGGGAATGGGACGGTGACTGGGTACCGGGGGCGGAAGGTCGCAGGGCGACAGGTAGAGGTAGGTGTCTGGGAGGGTATCTTGGTTTATGCCGTGTCGTCCGAATGACGTTGCAGCAGGTGAACCGAGTCAAGCAAGCAACCTTGAGTAGAAGCTGGGAAGAGACAGGTTGGCGACGAGGCGGTGGTGTTTCGGAACCCGCTTATTTCTGTCGAGGAGGAGCTGGGCGGCGAAAGTCGGTCGGCGGCGGGCAGGCAGGTTCGGTAGGCAATTGCTTCAAGTAGCCTGCCGTGTATGTATGCTGCTGAAGCTGGGCCGCAGCAGTTCGGTTCCTGACGATTTCTTGTCGGGTGAGGAGGGCAAAACCACGCGAGATGGAGGGTGGTGGTTTCGACGGCCGAGAATCGGTGTGCTCGAGGCAAAGGTGGAGGGACGGGACGGGAGGTTCAGCGTTCGAGTGCCACCAAAAGCGGGCTCGAGGACAGACAAGCAGTCGGTCGAGGGAGGGGTCCACAGAGCTGGATGCACTTCGGTATGCACCAGGAGAGAAAGGGG
>JACAFV010000066.1:83374-164364 GCA_014635975.1 Plectosphaerella sp. P0831
GGGTAGGTGATGGGGGGCAATATTTTCCTCCGAAGCGAGGCGAAACGAACACGCAGGGTGTTCGACGGGGTGGTGGTTGTACAGTGCTCGTTCTTGTGCCCCTGATTGCACTGGAGGCAGGTGGTGAAGTGTGGTGCTGGTGGGCGTGGGTGGATTTCCAGCCGTGCGGGGTTATCCGCTGTCGCCCCTTCCACTTCCACCTTCCACTAGCAGCGGGCGGGCGTCTTCAAGTTCCCACTGCCCACTGCACCTTCCCTCCGACAGTCACGGTGCTCCTGCTGGCTGCACCACTTGCATCGGCGGGCCCTGTGCTTTTCACCGCCTCCTGAGTATGTCAGCTCGGCATGATTCCGTGAGCTCTGCCGGTGTAGAAATTGGGCTTCTATTCTGATAGTGACCGGCGGCGCTCAGGCTGGTACGGGAACGCATGGCACCGGGCCGTTGCAGTGTAGCGCTTCACAACGCCTGGCGCCCGGGCGCCTTGGGGCTGTGACCTGTCTGAATTACCTCCACCTGAGACTTCCGTCCCTGTCGCCATCGTCCTTCCGTCAGAGGATGGATGTGCGCTATTCCACCACACCCCCTGGCAGGATGAACACAGAATACTCCGGGCCAAGATACCTCGTCAATCAACTGTCACAGGCCAGGCCCGCGGTGCCGGGGTTGAACAAGATGCGCCGAAGAATGCAGGACGGGAGAGACACATTTTGAGCTCGACTCAGATCGAAACAAAACATCCATAGACCGAGCACATGGCACCATTCTTGGGCAGTCCTCCGGCAGGCAGAGGCACAGTAAGACACGGGTAAACGTGAGACATGAGGGCACCAATTGGAAAATCACGAGTTATGTACTCAACCCAAAACCTCTCACACCACGAATTGGCAAGGTGGCCGAGTGGTTAAGGTTCGTGGACATCATGTCCTCTCCCCCGCTCACACTTTACTAACCCAATGTAGGCGATGGCCTGCTATCTGAGTATATCAGCCATTGGGTTCGCCCGCGCGTGTTCGAATCACGTCCTTGTCGCAAGACTACTTTTTGATGTTCTTTTTGCATGTCACTTGGTGAGGATGAACTCTGAGTGTGCCCGTCTATGATCTCCTTGCCTCCGTGGTCTCTGGCTGGAGTCTGGTCGAGACGAGCAACCCCCGTGGCGTGGCGTCATCAGGCTGCCTACTGCCCCGTTGAGTCATTCGCCCTGAGTGAGTTCAGTTCATGTCGCGATTCGAGCAATGCTCCAATGCTTCCACCCAGGGCTTCTGTGCTTCGAGGAAGAAGATCAGCCAGCGTCCTTTATTCCCAGCATGGTGGTGGCAATGGGCATCAAGAGATCTCCCCAGAGTTGGAGCTCCCAGACGCAGCTTGGGTCGCCTCAACAGGCGGGGCTTGGTCTCATGGCCATGATATGCCAGTTGAGGCTGTCCAAGACCTCCAGATCAACATTCATTAACATCCCCAACCGTTCCTACATCTTTCAGTGTGTTATTATAAAGCTTCAGCTATTACTCCCGCGCCTCCCATGGAATCACGTCAAGTTAGTGATTAGTAATGGTTCACGCGATTCAGCTAGCTGAGTCTATTACCGGCGGTCGACAACGCGGGCGGGAGGCACCGTTGGCAGCTTGGTAAAATCCGATCCGAGCAGCACACTTTCGAGTCACCAACGACAACACCTCCATCACCTTTCACTCTCCCCAGAGCTTGAACATCCTCGTCCTTGACCACATGGATCTGCTGGCCCCCTGCATGCCGTACTTCATGAGTTTACGAAACGATCCACCAATCATCAATCGGCACTTTGGCCGAGTGGTTAAGGCGTTGGCCTGCTATGTGACCCGTAGCGGAGAAAGCCAATGGGTTCGCCCGCGAGTGTTCGAATCACTCAGGTGTCGTCTGAATCTTTTGCTTTTTGTCGGTGCCCAAAAATGGCGAAGATTAAGACTCACAGCTGTAAGATCTTGAGGTCTTCCAGCATTTGTATTGCTTTTGCTTGATACACAACTGTTGGCCTTGTAAATTTTGATCGCCTGAGCTATCTTGGATGGTAGTACCGTTGAGATATGCATCTGGACGTGAGTACACTGTCCTACCATACAAGACTTAACGTCGACTCAAGCATCCCCTCAAAGACAAAGTCAGAGCTTTAAGAAACGTTCTACATCCAACCACTTTGCTCAATCAGACTCCCCGTCTCAAGCTCATCTTGGAAGCTCCAAGTTCACCCCGTTGTGACCCCAGTGCACCGTGCACGGTCCCTCGCCGCTAGTCTCAATTCTGGCGCTAAGGAACCAAAGGAGCGCCGTAGAACTTTTGATCTCGAAATTCTCCAGCATCGAATCGCATCCTCGTCCATCCCAGCGATCACGAGCAGCGACATCTACCCTCGCCGCCCATGAGCCAACACCCCCCGTCGACACTTTGATGTCTCGATAGACAGCTCATACCCCCTCCCCATATACCACCACACAACATGTCGGACCCCAAGCCGCCAGTCCAGCCAGAGCCGGTTCGTCCTCCCCTATCTTCAACTTCCTCGAGACTCGACTGACTTGCTTCCCTCCAGGTCTCGGCCGGCACAAACCCCTCGACAGCCACAAACCCCCCCTCCTCAACACAAACACCAGAAGCCGTCGCAGCAGCCGCAGCGGCAAAGTACAAGGCCCCCGAGCGCAACCCCGCCTTCCGCATGCTCGGTCTCCCGGCTATGCCCAAGAAACTCCCCTCGCGCAACTGGACCATCTTCCTCACCCTGACCGCCGCCTTCTCTGCCGGCATCATCTACGACCGTCGCGAGAAGAAGCGCGCCACCGCCCGCTGGGCCCGCGCCGTCGCCCCCCTCGCTAACGAGTCCATCGGCGAGCCCTCCGAGATGCCGCGCCGCCTGACCGTCGTCCTCGCCGCGCCCCCCGGCGAAGGATTGCGCGTCTCCCAGGACCACTTCCTCGAGTACGTCAAGCCTATCCTGGCTGCCAGCGGCCTCGACTGGGACTTTGTCCAGGGCCGTAGCGAGGGTGACGTGCGTGCTGCTGTTGCTGAGAAGATTCGCCGCCGCCGCCGTCTGGTGGAGCGCCCTGATGAGGAGCTGCTGCCCACTGAGGAGAATATTCGCGATGCCGTCCGTATCAAGAACGGTATCCCCGAGTATGCCGGCGAGGCTGGTGACATTGTCATTGGCCGCAACGCCTGGAAGGAATACGTCCGTGGTCTGCACGAGGGTTGGCTGGGACCTCTGGACGCCCCGGCTGTCCCCGAGCCGCCCGTCTCTCCCGCCGCCGAAGAGGCTTCCCTCACCACCCCCGGACCGGAAGGCGCCGCCTCTTCAGACTCGGTCACTCCCGCCGAGGAGGCCAAGGAAGAGCCCAAGAAAGAGGAGGAGGAGAAGAAGGAAGAGAAGAAGCCCGAAAGGCCACCACAGCCCATCCCCTACAACACGACAGCCGACTACCAAGCTGCCCACCTCCCTCCCACACTCCCCGACACCTTCTCCGCCTCCGTCCCCGTTCAATACCCCCACATCCTCGGCTTCCTCAACACCCCAACCCGCATGGTGCGCTTTTTCAACCGCCGCGCCCTCGCCGACGACGTCGGCCGCCAAGTCGCAGCCGCCTGCTTCGCCGCCCGCCGCGAATACCAAGAAAACCTTCCCACCGAGAACGACAGCGAGAAACCCGCCATCGGCGTCGCCACCGGCCCCTACGAGCAACAGCGCGTCCTCGCCCACGAGGAGAAGAACTGGGTCAAGAGCGTGTGGAAGGCCGACGAACCCCCCGCAGCCCCCGCTGAAGGCACCGAAACTCCCGCCCCCGTCGTTCCCAAGGAGAAGATCTGGGCAAGCCCCGTCGTCCTCGACCCCCGCATCGCCAGCCGCATGCGCCGCTACGAGCTCCGTCCCGAAGACGAGGCTCGCGCTCGCGAAATCGTCATTCCGGAAGAGGCTATCGAGGGCTGGATCAAGGGCACGGCGCGCCAGGTCGTGCGCTGGGGCATCTCATCCTTCCGGTCCAAGCCGACGGGTCCCAACGTCGGCAACATTGACGACGAGGTTGTTTGAGGAGAGAAGCATGTACATGTACGAAGCGGAAGGAAGACTGTAACATCACCACCCACAAATAAACACTCTCGGATGAGGCAAGGCAAGGCATGGCCCATGGTTGTATTAGTAGCGGCATATAGACCAACGACGAAACCGCCCCCTCCCGCTCTTCCTGCGGCGGGTGGGTGTAATTTTCTCCTCTGAATAGTTCATCAGTCGTCAGAGTCCGAATCGTAGTCCCCGAGTCCCAGTGCTGGCTTGACAGGCGCAGGCGGGCTCGCCTTGGTCGTGGCCTCGGACTTGGGTTCAGGCTTAGGTTTGGCCTCAGCATCGTTCTTGGGGACACTGCCCTCGGCCTCGCTCGTCCGCCTCTTGACAACACCTTTGAGGACCCCATCGACGTGCCTCTTCCGCTTCTTCCCACCTCCCGACTTCCACTCGGCTGCCCACTCGTCATCGCCCGTCGTCTCCTCCGCACCACCCTCGCCCTTCTCCTGCACCTTCTGCGCCTCCCTGAAAGCCTTGAGACCCTCGCTCGTCTCCATCCTCACCTTCTCCTCCTCCCGCCTCTCCCGTGCCTTGACGTCGTCCAAGAAGTCAATCTCATCGTCGTCGAGTGCCCGAAACTGGTTCTTCAGCTTGTTCTGCTCCTCAAACGCGGCTTGCTTCGCAGCTGCGTGTTCGTCAGCCACTGGACTCTGCCCCTGCAATAAAGTTGCCAACTCACCCTTGTTAGCTTGCAAAACATCGTAAAGGCTCTGCTCTCCGCCCTCGACTGCTTTCTTCCGGGCCTCTTCCCGCCTCTGTCGTTCGGCGTCGAGCTCCTTCTGCACGGCCTCCCACTCGGCATTGACCTTGGGAGCAGCAGTGCTTGCGTCATCTCCCGCCGAGGGCGCCACGTTCTCCCCCGTCTCGGCGTCAATCTTACCACCCGACACAAAGCGGGAAGACATTGTAGTGTGTTGGGCCAGCTGTGCTTGGATGTTGATTGAAACGCGCTTCGTCGTCTCCGATGTCAATGCAAACTTAAGACTCCCAAGGGGCCCTCTGGAGCCAAACGGCCCTTTTCCCAAGCAGATCGACAGGAAAATACAAAGCTGATTAGGATTTGGCTGTTTTAATACAAGCCAGCATTAGAGGTTGTCGTTGTAGTTCGTTGACGAGGCTTCAACTTCGTTTGATGAGGATGGTTGACTGGAGCATGAGTTGAAGTTATTGGCCAATCAGAGACGCCCCGAAACACTGGGGACATGAGCTCCTGTCATCCACCTCGGCATCAATTTAGCACGATCATCATAAATGTCCACGCTTTGTGAATGGTTTCTTATTGCTTGTCTAGACAATCACCACAGTCGTAAAGTCTCAGTGCTTCATGTCTTGTCATGTTTTTGCAATTTTTGACTCCGATTCATCCTCGTATTTGCTGAGCGGCCAGTCACCGCCGCATCCTTCAACATGTTCCGCCTCCAAAGGGGAACCAAGACTGGAGCCGCCATTACAAAACCTGCGCTGCAAAACGTTCCTAAACCCCAGTGCTGTTCCCTCCCTTTTCTACTCAAATGCCAATGGTGCCGTGAATGAGAACGTCTAGAGGCTCATGAAAGAACAAAGTAAACGACGAGACAGCATCGACACCTGATAAGCGCCGGCCCATCGTGTCCGCGTGTCCGTCATCGTCGTCGGATAGGATGAAGGAAAAAAAAGAGGACCACACCAACCCCTTGAGCGAGAGATACCCATCTCTTTTGACCGGCTGACGCAATGCATAAAACCTAATCCGAAAGTGTGCGATCCGACCCCCCAAGTCCTTGCCGCGATGGGAAACCCAAAGTGAGAAAAGTGCATATCCATGCGCGCAATGCGGAAAGCAGAGTACTTTTTGGTGGCAGGAGCGATGTTTGCGCGCCATGCCTGTGTTTGCCGACCTTGCAATGCTCTCGGAACTCGATAGCAATGTATGTCGAATCCGAGTCGAAAAGGCGCGGGATGTAATAACTACAGGTGAAAACGAGCCGAAGAAGTCGTCGAAAAGTGTGGCGAGGCGCCGAGGCCCTCGGAAGCGGCGTGGTGCAGGGGAAACAATCTCTGGCCAACCAGCACACCATACTCCCGAGGTCCAAGGTCGTGTCGTCTCGCAAAGTCGCGTATCGGCCGTGAAAAGTGGAAATTAGAAGAGCAGAAAACCAACGCAAGTCTATCGAGGGCCTTTTTGTGCCCTCGGGGGAATCGTCAAAGTTGTCCGGAACGCCGTGTAGTAGAATCCGTATACCGTAGAAGAAGTTCCAGGTCCAATGTCGTTAGGGGCTCGCTGCCGGAGTCCTCGACTGTTGCCTGCCTCCCCGCGTCGTGTGCGTTGGGGGCAGACCAGTCGTGACCGCCAGGCGAGCTGATGCCCCAGTTCGTGAGAGGCACCATGTGAAATGTTTGTGAGTCCTTGGGGTCCGAGCCAAGGATGCCGAAGTCGGCTTTTGTGATTTCCGTCGTAAGGGTATCTGAAAATGCAATGTTTCGTCCGTGTCCGAGAAAAAAAAACCCAAGCAAAATGAAACTGCTGCGGTCGGTCGGCGGTGATCATGCCAGTCGTGGCAGAAGACCGACGAGGGCTGCTGGGGTTTCCAGCTTAGCCCACAACAGGCTGGCCAAAGTAGGCCTGGTGCTTGACGGGACCCAGGCAGCTGGAGCAGCTGCACTCCGCAATGTTGTGGTCCCAAGCGCCCTGGTGGAAACCGTAGTTGTGCGAGTAGCCGTTCTGGCGATGACCGTAGTAGTGGTGACTGTGGGTCTGCTGCGGCTGCTGGTAGCGAGCATTCCACTGACCATTGGCGGCGGCCGCCGAGAACCACTCGTTGTAGCGAGCGTTAGCCGATGCAGCCGAGTTGATGTACTCGGGCGTGCCGTAGCCAGAGTCGGGGGGGGTGAGAGGAGCCCAGGACATGTTGGTGTTGGCGGTGGAAGACCAGTCGACAGGCATCCTGTACGCCTGCGAGGCGGACTCGGCGCGCTTGATGGCCTGGTAGCGCTCGATCTCTGCAGCCTGCTGCTCCATGAACGAGTTGTACGAGTGACGGCCGGCGTAGCGGCTGATGTCGGTATCGATGGCGGGAACAAGGGACGCCAGCCTCTCGCGGTTGGCGCGAGCGACGGCCTGCTCCTTGAGCTCCCTCCACTCGTCCCAGCTCTTGATCCAGGCGTTGTAGTCGTGGCTGTAGTCGAGGTTGACGTACAGCGAGAAACCGCACTGCAGGAGCCAGTCCTTCTCGAGGGCGTTGAGCTCCGTCACGGAGAAGCCGCTGACATCAGACCAGGAACGGTTCTGGAAAGTGTTGTCATCGAGGAACTTGCTGGCGAGCATGAGAGCGACGGTGAGCGTGCGGTACACCTGAGACTCGCTGCCACGGTGGGCGTTGTTGGCCTTCAGGGTGTTGACACGCTTGGCGAGGTAGTTCATGCCGAGGAGCACAGTGCTCTTGGGCAGCCTCGTGGATGAGAGCATACTGGAGACAAACTTGCGGAACTCGGAAGAAGCCATGTTGTTGGGTATGACGACGCTGGTGGCCATCTCGGCGACGAACTCGGCCATGTGCTCGACCTCATAGTCGAGGACGGCACAGACTCCTCCTCCTGCCATTTTTGCCGTAGATGATTGGGCCGACGAAGACCGGGATTGCGATCTTGGTCGGAAAGGACGAGCTATTGAAGAGCGACGGTTTGGCGATGGCTAGGCAAGCTGGCCGAGGGACTCGGGTGTTGAGTGGCCGTCGAAGGAGGAAGGGCGAAAAGAAGAGAGGGAAGGGTGAAGAGACAGATTCTCTAGTAGACCTAGTGCTCCATAGAAAGGTGTCTGTACGGGATTCTCCAACGAATACAAGCGTGTCGGTCGGCAGGGGATGCAACGATTCGATCGGTCGGGATTGGTGCTGAATGTGGTGATTAAAACGTGTGAAGTTGTGACTCCGGTTGGAGAGCGAGCGATCGAGCTTGTTAAAAAGGGTTGAAAGGCAATGAAGCCGTGGACAGAATCCGACCGATTTATACTCGTGCGCAAGGCTGATCTGAGGGACGGGTTAGTCTTTGAGTTGCAGGCAAGACGTGGGAGAAAGGCAAGAGCTGGGTCTGTGAGGTCTGGCGTTTGAATCGAGGCGAGTTTTGTTGTGCAGCAACAAGGTCATGCCAGTCTCTGGTGAGGCGGCAGGGACCCAGCCAGGAAAGTGGGAAGACGCGTTGTTGCCAGTGACCGCGACAGCCACAACAATCGGAAAGCCACCATAAGGCAGGCCCACAGACTTGCAGCTCAAGCCATGGCAAAGCCAACTCACCTCAAAAGGGATCAACTGATCGATCCGGCGATGTTCTCGTCGTAGACGTTGATGCAGGATCAATGCGTCGGTGGAGGTCCGTGTAGTCGGCCGGCAGATGCAACTAGGCGAACAACGAAAAGAGTACCGTCGGTCGGAGTGGATGTACGGAGCGATTCGTCGAGCAAGCGTCGATTCGAAGACTGTGTGTCGGAGGCTCGATGTGGTGATCGGCTGCTTGGGAAGGAGAGGAAGAGAGAAGGGGCGAGGAGAGAGACGCAGTGCCAGAGAATCCCTAGTTGATCGATGACTCTCAGCGACGTGGCGAAGAGAGGCAGTCGTCTGTCGATATACACAGGACTCGGTGGTTGCGAAAGGGAGAGGTAGGTTTGGGGGGGTGGATGGTGATCGGGAGGAGGGAAGGGCGGCGGCGGGAGAGGTGAAAAAGAAAAAGGATCCCAGGTGTAAGGTTTACAGACGGGAGACCCAGCACGATGAAAGTATGGGTCCGAGGATGAAGGGTGCGGTCATGGCACGGAGTAGCGTGGGCTTTGGGGGGGAAGGAGAGGGACCTCGAGAAGAGACGGATGGACGGCGTGGGACGTGTGAGAGAGAGCCCTGTTCAGAAACTGGAGAGGGCGGGTCACAGGGGGGGCGAGGTACATGCGCCGCTGTAGCGACACTCCGTGTTTGGGCGGGTATCGATGTACCTCACGTGCTGCGCAGGCGGATTCACAGTGAAAGTGACTTTGAGTGCCTCCGACCGGGCCCCACAAACACAGTCCGGAACCACGGGGCAGGGTTTGTTATTGGCTGGCTAAGGAACCACGTCGGGGGGAGAACACTGGGGCAACTGAGCCAGTGCCAGGGAAGAAAAAGGCGAAGGGGGTGGCCAGTGCTCCCCTGTGAGCCAAGTGACCCCGACTAAACTTGAACTGGCCTGGGAGGAAGAAGAGAAGGGGGGGCCGACCATCAGCAGATGCGCCGGGCCAGGTGGTGAGGTGACTGGAGAGGGCCTGGCACACCCAGCCTGTGGGATGGTGGAGGAACATGCCTGGCGGAGCCTGCAGCCCGGAGCCCTGAATGGTCAGGCGACGACACAATTTTACGGGCGGTAGGGGGCGGTGGATTTAGGAGGCGGAGGCGGACGGGGTCTTCGGGAAGGAAGTGACGACGACGGGGGAGCCAGGCCAGGCGGAGGTACGACGCTGGCGGCGGCCGGACAACTCCAGTCGGAGGTACCTCCACCACCGCCGTTGAGTTCTTGACTTGACCGGGGACACCCGGACCAGGCGTCTTTTCGGCGATGCTGGCCTGGCGCGAAAAAAGAGAGGTACTTGCGCCGCCTCTCGTGTTTGGGCACTGTTGTGGACGAAACAATTGCGCAGTCAAGGTACCACGGGGCATATTACAGTACCCTCCCGTTCTCTCACCGCGTCTTACCTTTAGTTGCCCTCTGAGCCGACTATGCCGCGGCGCTTTTTCTTGTTGTTTCGGAGGCTCGTGTCCCCCTCCCATCCTGGGCCGCCCTGGGCATCCGATCCAGACCTGACTTTGCCTGACCGCACGGCGTCATCAGCCTGATGATCCCAACAGCCACCAGGCAGTCAGTCAGTCACTGGACACCACCCCGACGTGCCCTGGCCGGCCGGAGCAGCCAGTCAGTGACACAGGCGCCCGATGCAACGAAGGGGAAGCGAGCGAACGAGCGATTCACATTGTCCCTCCTCTCCACTCCAACTCTCCAAAGACGGGGCCTGCCGCCTCCTTCTGCCTGGGCGCCTGCAAGGTGACCGACTTGACCCCGTCTCGGCCGCCCAGCAGCGGTTCAACAGGCTGCACCTGCCTGGCCTGGCGGCACCATTTGCTGCACGAAATGTCGGTGGTGGGTGGTGCGTCAAGATGGGGGGAGGAGTACCTGCTGCGGCGAATGAGCTGTGTCTATTACGGGGCACGGAGGCGTGTATGGCGGGGATCCGGGGGGCGTGTCCCTGTCAAGATGATGGGCATTGATTGACGGGTGCTGGGGCCAATGACCACCTGCGACTGGTGAGGGGGTGTGGGACATGATCGATTCTGGGGGTGGCACCAGCAAAATTACAGGCCACGACTTGCTTCCACTAGAGCGGCGGAGCTTCCTTCCTCCTTCCACCCTGACTTCCCGAATCCCTCCAAGCCCGAAAAAAGACGCTGGACACAGCAGGGGCTCCCAAGGCTCCTTCCCCTCACCCAGGAAGGCGAGGCGGCCCAGGCAACCCAGGGTCTCATTCATTCCATTTCGAGGACAGCCCATCATCCAGCACACACTATCGACACGGCTCGGGACTCCGGGGAATGAGGCACCGCCAGCTCCCCCGTTGATTGTTTTGAAATTGTCCCTGCACCTCTTCATTCCACCCCAAATTGTCCGATGCCTCGGGCATCGCACTGCCGTTCTGTTGTGTCGCCGACTCTAAACAAGACAAGCCATGCAAGCAAGCTGCGAGGCGATGCACTCGCAACCAGGCACAAAAAAAACCAC
The DNA here is from genome assembly GCA_014635975.1 of Plectosphaerella sp. P0831. Taxonomy (NCBI): domain Eukaryota; kingdom Fungi; phylum Ascomycota; class Sordariomycetes; order Glomerellales; family Plectosphaerellaceae; genus Plectosphaerella; species Plectosphaerella sp. P0831. The sequence continues at coordinate 94,227 of JACAFV010000066.1, forward strand.
CGAGACATCTGACGAAAAGAAGAGACCGCCCGGAACGCGGCTACCACAACGCACCGGACAGAGTCGACGCCGTGAAGACAAGGCCAAAGGCCCAGCGGGTCATCCGCACATCAAAGTCTGCAGGCATGGCTCGACCCGTCTTCTGCCCAGTTCTAGGGGCTCCCCTGTGGCCCCTGAGAGCCCTGCTCGAGATTCTAGCGTCTCGGTCCCAGACGAGACGACGTTCGACTCTCTGCGTCTCTCCCTTTGATCGGCCAAAAGCCCCAAGCCCAGGACCTCGAACGAGTCGAACCCCCGTCGACGCTCCGCTCTCGGTATGGGACCCTGCGATCCTGACGCAACACTGCCCAACAAGCCTGCTGTACCAGCCTGTCGCCGGCAAGAGGTCGCCACACGTACCCGGTCCAGCCGGGACCACATTGTGAACGGCTCCTGTACCTGCATGCACAGGCAGATTGGGCCGCGCCCTGGGGTCCCATTTCCACAAATACACGCAACGGAGACTTGGGGATACTTTCCACTGTCCAGCCTCCTCCCGTCGTCAGCGTCGAGGGACAGCGCCTCCGGCAGCGCCACGCCCCAGCCTTGACATGGCAACGGCCCAATCGGTGGCCGGGGAAATGCAGTCTTTACTACTTGTCGACGATCGTTTTGAGTGAACTGTGCTCGCCCCCCGTTCCTCCCGTCAGGCGAGATCGTGGGTGGCAAAATCACGACCCCTCGGGACGCACGGTACGGCGTCATCAGGATGCCGGAGACTTGTTCGGTTCACCACGATCGTCACCCGTACTCGTAAGGACAGAACACGTCAGGCAAGCCAGGCTCACCAAGAGGCGCCAGAGCCAGGGCCCGTAACCCTCCGAACATCGTGAACCAGCAGGTTGCTCACATGCAGGCATCCTCTTCGAGCCGTCAGCCATCAGTTGCTTGCTTTGCGGGCGAACGTGTCCGCCCCCGGCCTCGGATCTGCCTGATGGACGGCCTGGCCGCATGCTTGGGTGTGCGTGCCGCGTGCCCAAGTTGTGCTCGAAAACCGTTGCGATCTGCGGAGGCAGTGGATGGGGGCGCGGCGGCGTCCTGGGCGTCCACCCCCTGTTCGGCAACCCCCAAGAAATTTCGAGTCTCCTCGTGGCATGGAAAATAACACATGCACAACAGTGGGTGCATACTCACTCACTGCCACGGCGACCCAGTGCCAAAATACCGCAATTCCAAGCCTCGCCGTACCAAATCTCCGCTTTCGCCAACAAAGCCCTCGGCGTCGGGGGCGGCATCGGCAGGGGACAACACGGGAACTGAGTCGCCAATCCGCCAAATTCGTATCCTCTGGTCTCCCCCAATTCGTGGACCGGCTCGACCTTTTTTTTTTTTTGCAATCCCAACATCGAACCAAACTTGGTATGCCCCCCCAGAAGCCTCGGTCATATGGCTGCATGGGTCTACCTCGGACGGCACATCAGCCACAGGGTCCTCCGGGCTGGGACCTGGACCTGGACTGGACTTGAACTTGGACCTTGGGACGGCGGTACTCGGGCGCTCGGAGACAGCACCGGCTCCCACTAGACAACTTGAACAAAATCTATCTGTGCCACCGCGTCAGGACAAAGCAAGACAGCCCCGAATGTCTCCGTCAGGAGGTTCAGTAGCCGTCACCGACACGGGGCGGCCACTGGCTGGTTTGTGGGCCCGGACGCCTCAACTTTCCTTCACACACAGAGTCTCAGCCATCGTCCTGCGATGGCTTGAGCTTCAGCGAGAGATGTTTCCGGTTACAGACTTGGGACTCCCGCCTGTGTCTGTGCACCTCCTCTGCCACGCCCAACCGCGGGTTCGGGTCTTTTGGGGCCCGCAGGGCTGGAATATGTGAAGGACTTATTACTCAAACACGGGCTTCGGTTCAGCGGACGAGAGACATCCCGTGTCATACCGGACGACAACATTTACACTTGACTCCTGCAGTGATGGGCTCGACGCCTCCATGCCCGGAGCACTGCACGAAGGCAGACTAGTCAACCTTTGACCTGTCACCTTACGTTATCCCAAAAGTCCAAAACCATCGGCTGGCCGCCAACACGACCTTTTCACCGAGTCAGATGGCACCCTTCAGTCTACTCGCCGAGCCAATCACCGGCTGCACTTAATCATCAATACTGGTTGCGCCCAGTAACCTTTGGGGCCACCAGCCTGTACGGAAGGAATATCTTGTGATGGCTTTTTATGTCTCTTGGCAGGGAGACGATGGTGGTTTTCGTCGGGTAGCCCGCGACATGGATGAACGGACTGTCCATGTCTCCCTGGCCTGGCCAAGTTGCTCCAGGGTCTACCATGACCTGCAACGGTATCCCCGTGTGGTCTCCCTGACACCCAGATCGTGCATCTTGATTTCTCGCCTCAATAACAGGAGCTCCGGCCCACAAGGGTCCAGTTTCTCTGGCCTCACCAGTTTCGAGGTGGACACCACAAATCTAGTGCTCGAGCACGAAGCAGACATCTCGGGGGTAATCCCACTTTCTTCCCTGGTGGCCGGGGCTTCGGCGTCCACAAGAGGAGACGATGGAACGGAACCATCGAACAGTCTCGGCGTCCCCTGACCCGCATGTTTTCTCGATCTACACACTCGCCCCAAGTTTTACAGGGTCCAGCAATGACCTGCATCAATGCCTGCGCGGTTTCTGCTCACCGCCGCAACAACTGAGAGTGCTTGGTACGATCCCGCGACTAGCACCGGGGCACGTATGGAGTCGATGGCCCAGCCGACAGTGAGGGGTTGGAATCGTCGTCGTTTTGCTGCACCGACACCAGCCCCGTCAAAGTTCGCCCACACCAGCCATCATCTGTTGTCTCGTCCGATGCACGGTCCTGGTTCTTCCAGGGCGGTGCCAGTGGGCAGCACACAGACAAACAGGAACAGTGCGCACGGCCGTCTTTCGGTCAACGATCATCACCACCATCTAGCCCCCGCGCTATGAGGCCGCTATTCATTCGTTGGGGTCTGCCGCGCAACATGTTCCCACCTGCATACTACCTACCGCAGGCTCCTCACCCAGCGGACCACTGGCAGATGCAGTGGACAAACATTGCTTTGCGCCTTTTCTCGCCGCCCTCACAGTAGGGTCATGCAGCATCCCACACCGGCGCCTCGGCAACCGCCAAGCGCCGGGGCTCTCTGCGGCAGCAGAGCATGGCAGTGGCTGGCGCGCTGCCGGGTCTCCTCTGTCCCCGTGCACCTCAAGTTTCTCGTCGTCCCCTCAGTATTCTCCTGCAGCGCGCAGACACACTAGTTCCGGGCCCCAGCCAATCCCACTGTAAGGCCGCGGATCGCCGACACGGCGGTGAGGGCGCGGTCGGGTCCAGAAGCTTCCCACGATCGTCACGGGCGACGGGCGACGTGTTGGCTTGTCTCATGACAGAGGGCCGGCGGCCCCAGTCAGAGTTGACGGCCGACCCCAAGAGCCGGTTCGTCTTCGGAGGTTGGGAATAGCGGGATGTTGTTTCCTGGACACCTGTAACCTTCCGAAGCAGCACCCCTGCCGATTCGACGACGCCGCGGGCCGCACCACGAGCATCGTGAGGAGGTTTCCATGGGTGGCTGCGGGATTTCACTGCCATGCACAGAACGTCCGACAGTGTAGTTTGCCGAGGCCAGGGTTGAGTTGATGTGGACGTGATACTATGGAACAGACGTCATTCGAAAGATTTAGACACGACTTTCGCCACCCCGTCTCTGGGCGTAGGAAGCGTTTTCATCCACAATATCATCATCAATGGAGAGGATGGAAAGGATTGACATTTTCGGAAGTAAGGGCACTGTTCCTCTACACACAGAAAGCAAGGCACGCGGCGGCGAAAGGGATGGGCTTGGTGGTGGCTGGCATTTTGAGGGGCACACTCACACTGCGTGCTGGTGGGGTGGATTTCTCTCTTTCTTGTCACTGGCGACAGCATCGACATCACCGCAGGACATCGTCCGTCCAGGCGTCTTGGTGGAAAGGTGCCTGCAGATGACCGGCCAACCACCTCGAGCTCGGCAAGTGACGGCTGCTGTAGCCCCGACATACAGTAGCGAGACTCTCGACGCACCCTCGGTCCACCCTTTGTCGAGAGGGGAGGGCCGTATTATTCCCGCGATGGGGTCACCATCATCGCCTTCACCAAGACCTATGCCGCGGCGCCCGCAGCAGGCCCTGTACAATGAACGACTCCCACGCCCTCGCATGCAGTGCACATCGCTTCCATCCCACGGCGCCCAATGAAGCCTCGTCCCCCCCTCCCGTCCTGCCCAACCCCCAAACAGCGTGCCATCGTCATCGCCCTTCCTGATCCGTGTAAGCGTCGCGGCGCAGATTCGGGCGTGGGAGGTTTCGACAAAGGGACGTTGCCCAGCTCTCGAGCTCCAAATCGGTCCATCCCTAGTCCTCTGAGCATGCGGAGGGGTGTGTCGCACTGCGAACCGTCACACACTTTTTACACACCCCATCAACGCACGTAGCCCCCCAGCTATTCTATTTGGATTAGGAGCTCAGCAGCCACGAGACACCAAGGATTGCATGGCTACTTTGGGGCGGGTGAGACCGGGCCGCGTTGACGAGTCACTAAAACGATTTGTAACTGGTCTTGAGCTGCGGCTTGACCTGGGGAAGCAAAAGGAACAACCAGGCGCCATGTCTTTGGTGCCGTCCCCCTCTCCGGGTGGCGGTTGATTCTTCCCCGGGAGAGTCGTGCCGGCCGGTCGTCGGACGCTTTCTCACGAGATATTGGTAGCCTAGTGGTGGTGCTTGCTGTGTTGGCAGTCACTTTGGACTCGCCCCCTTGCTTGTCAGCTCATAGTCCTCCCACCCCGCCGTCTGACATTGTGGCGGCCGCTCAAGATGGGGGCACATGATGTTTCCGGGCAGGCAGACGGGCGGAGAGCCTTGAGGTGGTGCTGGGGTGCGCCGCGTGGCGATCGATCGCCCGGGGACTGGTACAGCATTTTCCCGTGACCGCTCTTCGTGCTGCGCCGTGCATGAACGATGCCAGGGGCGGGCTCCAGTCACGGTGTGACGGGCTGTGATGTCTGTCCGTCAGGCTGTGCACTGGCACCAGAGTGAGTACGTACGGGTACTGGAGCAGGCAGACGTTGGGTCTAGATAACACCACGGCACAGAGACTTTGGTTATAACTGATGCCTATTTTGACTAACCTCTAGGCAGCCAACCTCCAGCCTCGACGCGTTCGTACTCGTACACGCCCCCTGCCGCGCGCCGCGGTAACCAGAAACGAGAAACCCCAACGCCTTACGTAGTAGACCGTGATAGACCGTTCCAACTCCATTGTCCCTCGCCCCTCGTGCGACTACCGGAAGGGTACGATGGCTCTGTCAATGACAGGAGCCCGGCGCGAGCACGTCTCGGTTTCGGAACCCCAGCGGCCCGCCCATGTCTTCTCCTTTCCAACGGCCTGGTCAAAGGCTGCGCGGCACTCGGCGGGCAAGAGGTCGCGAATGTCGTCCGGTACGGCAGCAAGACCCTTGAAGGGGGCAAGGAAGTCCGCAGGGCCGGTGCCGCAGGTGCGGTCGTCGATGGCTGGCGACACGCCCGCGGGAGCGCTCTCATACTGCACGTCGAGAACTTGATAGTTGCGGGTGATGCGCGTGGCGAGTGGCGGGAACTTTGCCGAAGGCTCTGCGCTCTTGGTATCTTCTTCTTCGTCCTCCCTGACGGGGACGATGCGGACGTGCTTGGGTTGCATGATGGACGGGTAGTGGATGACGTTTGTATGAACATCGTAGACGCCGGCATTGTTATACCTCCGGAGGGAGTTCAACGTGCTGTTGAAGGAGCTGCTCAATCGTCAGTCATGCGGCGGAGAAGCCTCGTAATTTTGGGAAGACTCACCCCGCGTCCCGGGCATGCTCCAGCATCCAGTTGACATTGTTCACATTAACCTTCCTCTTCTTGAGCTCCGGCTTGCCGCTCAGCACGTCAGGCGCTGCGGCCGGTGCCTGGTGGTAGACTGCGCTGGCGCCGTGCCAGGCGACGTACTGGTTCTTGTTGTATGGTTCGGCGGGGTTGAAGACGTCGTTGGGATCGGCGAGTTCGCCAGCAACTGCGCCCTCGGCCCTGGCGTCGGCGACACGGTAATCGTCTGTGATGCGTCGGCCACCGACGACGATGCGCGCGCCGAATTCGCGGAAGACAGAGCGGGCCGTAACGATACCTATGGAGCGGCCCTTGTACGAGTGGGGGATGATATCCCTGTCGATCATGTCCCGCTTCTCCTCGTCGTCCACGATAATCTTGTGCAGCTTCAAGTGCTTGGTGAAGAAGAGGTAAGAATCGCGGAAGCCGACGCAACGTGCCGGCTCGGTCGAGAGCATGTACAGCCTCGATTCGCGGCCGAGGACCGTAAAGGTGCGGCACCGGTACTCGCGGTCACCCTGTAGCACGCCGTTCTTGTCCACCTTTGTCTCGCCCTCGGGGTCCTCGGGGAGCACGCACTCGTCGTCGACAATGTCGGCCTCGGTGCCCTCCTTGTCGATGGCCTGGCGAAGCTTGAGCGGCGCTTGACCTACTCCCGGCTTGCGCCCGCCTCGACCTCTCCATCCACCTCGCCCACGACGTCGCGGCGTATCGGCCTCGCTGGCCGGTACGCTGATCATGTTGTCCCAGTCTGGCGGTCTGTTCTTGGGGGGCCGACCCAGGCGCTTGCGCCGGACCATTGGCACCGTAGGAGGTGTTGGTTCCTTGGCCGAGGCCTCGTCGTCTTCCGCCTCAGCCTCAGCCTCGGGAGCTGTATCATCGTCACCCTCGACTTCGTCATCGCCGCCCTTCTTCTCTTCTTCGTCTTCGTCCTCGCTGGACTCGGCCTTGTGGTCCTCGTCGTCATCTGGCTCGGGCGCGGCGGGGACGGGGGAGCTGGGCGCATCAGGCATGGCCTCGTCGTCTTCGATGCCTTCAAAAGCGCGAGGTGTGCTCTCTGTAAGTTGTTTTGTTAGCGGCTGAGGAATTGGGTCTGGCGCAGGGGATGCGTTGCGACGTTGCGCAGGAAAACGTACGCAGGGCTGCAGATGCACGCTTCGCGGCGGCACGCCCAGAACGGCGCCCCATAGTGGTGCCGGCGTGGTGCGCTGGTTCGAGCTTTGAATGCGCGGGGTGCAAGCAGCGCTGCTCAAGAAACTTGGGGCTGGTGAGAGGTACAGCAGGGCAGCGCTTCGCTTCAGGGCGGTTGAGGCTGGCCTCAGAAGTCGCGATCGCGTTGGTCGCCCTTGGTGAGACGTGCCGGCAGGAAGAAAAAGCGGGACGCAATCGATGGGATGGCGTCACGTGACTCATACAGTGCAATACAGTGCAATACAGTGCGAAGAATCCACAACTTGGCGATGCCCTCCAGCCAGATTTGCATGCCTTCGCTCGCGATTCTTTGTCACTCGGAATGTTTTTGTGATCCATAGCATTACTGTCTATCGCTGTCGACTGACCATGTAGGATGCACCCCCAATTACCAGGCCGACGCTCGTCAACCTTTGGCGCGGCAACTCCGCTTCTGCCACTACCGTCCCTGTACCTGCTCGCATTCTCAGCAGCAGTGGCGTACTGCATCGCCGTTCCAGGCGAAAAAAGGACGAATGATGGATGCCTGTGGCCCTAGATAGCATGATGATTCGGCCATACCAGAGACACTCTCTCGGTGACCATGAAACCCTCAGTTTGCCACAGTTCATCAGTATATCCCGTTTGGCATATTTGCCTTCAGGACGAACCCCCAGACGCACAAAACCACCTGCGGCAAGCATCCCGCGTCGTCAAACTCAATGGGGTCTCTCAGACCGCCTCGACCTTCAGGGTGACTCGCTTGGCGGTGTTCTTCTTGCCATCAATCTCAATCCCGCTGTCACTGGTAGTGTCTGCTTCGTTCTCGGTGCGGCACGACTTCTTCTTGTGCTTCTTGGTGCCGTCGTTGGTGGCCTTGCCAACCGAGTCCGCGGCTTGGGTGACTTTCTAGTTCACCGGCAGGTTATCGATGGTCTTCTGGCTCGCGCCCCATTCCTTCTCGATCAGGCGCTCGCGGGCGTGGTAGAGGAACTTGTACGCGGTCTTAATAGTACCGTCGCTCACGCCGGCAATGGTGGCGATGTCCTTGGAGGACTTGGGCTCGCCCATGAGATGAGATGCCATGTAGATACACGCAGCGGCAACCGACAGAGGCGACCTGCCGGCCAGCTCGGAGACGCTGGTGGTCTTGCGGGCGAGGGCCCTGGAGACGTTTTCAATCTTTTGGGCACTGCGGAAGGACAGCTGCGACGTGAAACGTGTGCAGAGGTCCTCGGCGTTGGTGGATGTGGCTGACTTGTAGCCGCTGAGGTCCTGGATGGCGTTGCCTCCGGGGTTCTTCTCCTTCATCTTCTGGAGGAAGCCCTCGAGCTGTTTGAAGACGCGGCCAATCTCCTTCTTGCTCACGTGGGTGACCTGGAAGATCTCGCGGAACGTGCGACCGACGCCGGCCTGACGACAGGCGATGAAGATGCAGCCGGCGATGAGCACCTCTTGCTGCTTGCCCTTCATGAAGCCTTGGTCGTGGCAGAGCTTGAAGATCTGCTTGGCGCCATCCGAGACGTTCTTGCCCAGGTTGATGCTGTCGCTGAAGGCTTGAATGTCCCTGAAACCATCGGTAACCGCCTTCGAAGACTTGTCGTTCTGGGACTTGTTCTGAATGCGTGCGAGGTTTTTGTGGTCTCGGCCTTCGGAGAAGGCGATGCTGGTCTCCAGCTGGGCGCCGTCGAGAAGCGGGTTGCCGGCGTCACCGACACGAGACGGGTCATCGTTGCCTTGGTCGTCGTTGGCAAACGTACGCCACTCGGAACGGCTATCGATGATGCGCTCGCCGACAACGAGGCCGCACGAGCCGCACACCATGTCGCCGGACGAGAACTCCTCAACCAGGTTGGGAGGCTGCTCGCGGCAGTCGGGACACTCGACGATGATGTTCAGATCTTGCTTGTAGTCGGGAATTGGATTCCCATGCTCATCAAGAGCGGGGGCTCCGTTGGCGGGGAGCATCTTGGGGTTATACTTTTTGGCCGTGTAGATGTTGTCGGCTTCGTCGAAGACCTTTCTGCGGCGTTTGGCTTCCTTCTTCCTGCGCCGGAGTTGGGCCTTTTTACCGGCGACTGCCCGCGAAACCTTTGTTCCTAGGTCGAGAGTGGTCGATTGTTCGCAGATGCGATGGACGGAGAGGTGGACAAAGAGCGGCGAATGCAGCTTGGCGGTGTTGGTTGGGGTGTCAAAGGACAAGGAAACAACGCTTTATGCCTCGAGCGCGGCGGTGTTTCGCTGTTGCTCGCAGTGTCGAGGGATAGGGTATCGAAATGCTGTCAAAGCAGGTGGAAGAAAGAAGACGGAGCTTTCCTAGTCCCTGTAATGTCTACCGTGAGCAAATCTCATCCTCAACCTCCGCGCGACGGGAAGTCATCATCTCTCACAATTGGACCTGACGGCGAAGCGAGAGCTGCCCGAGGAAGAGCCCAAAAAAAGAGCGGCGACTGTGCGGTTTTGAGGAGATGGAGGAGAGTTGATGAGAAGGGGCCAGGGGTGAGAGACGAGGGTCGTTTCGCAGCGTGCCGGACCGAATCTGAACCAGTGAAGGCGTCTGAGAGCGGAAGATCTCAGATCGGTGATGCAGTCGGCGACGAAGTCGAGGAATTAATCGCGGAGGGATTTGGCGAGTTGCGCTGGTCGGGTTGGCGACGAAAAGGTGACTTCTGGCGGCGAACGAGTGACTGGGGAAGGAAAGAGATTTCCTGAGGTTTCGAGGACTCGGGGCGTTGCCTTGTAGCGGCCGGGCGGCGCCCGTGCCAGTCGCAGGCAGGCAGCGACGGCCGGAGAAGGAAGGCGCTGACTCATGGTCATGTGACCGCATTGTGGCGGGATTGTCAATCAAGGTCACGTGGCTTCCTGCTATTGTTCCGTCGCTTCACTTTGTGTTGGAATCTTCGAGTTTCCGATGAAAAAGCAGGCACCCATTCACTTGGGATCGAACCGGGGATCCTTCTTCTGTGTTCATTTCCGTGCCGTTTTGGGAATTGCAGGGTAGCTGCTGCCTTCCTGCCAACTTGCAGCCAAACGCGAACACTTTGCATCGATGAACACCAAGCAGAATGTACGAGACGCCGAAGTTGAGGACGCTGGCCATAGAGGCTGGCCGCACGACGCCGTGGCAGCACAGCTGCAGTCCCTGTCTCCAGTTATGCTTTCCCGCCGTGCCAATTTTTCTTAATCTGGCTCCAGGTTCTGCGACACCTCGATCAGCCCAACCGCCGTTGGCCACACTCGAGACGCTCAGTGACACCCACTCTCCTACCCCGGCACCCCTGATACAAGGCTGCCAATGGAGGGGTCCAAGGGTCGTGGCGCACACCTCTTGAAATGCCGAGGGACAGCCGTATGGCTCTAGACCAGGTCTTGTGTTTACCATTGGTCGTTCGGCCGCTAGTCCTGGGGATCTCTCAGCCGTCGGGACTCAACGTTGCAGGTATCAAGGCGTCCAACCAGTCATGTTGCCTCACCGCGACCCTGTCCGCCACACGCAAAAGACTTAGGTATCGATGATTTCTATTTACTGACAGGGGCACGGAGCTGAAGGCATGGCACGGCACGGCTGGCTGCGATGGAGGTCGCGGACAGTCCCCTTATATGTCGACCTTGGGCGCCACCCCTTTTCCTGCTGCTCCTGAGCGTCGTTGGATTTCGAGATCACAACAGCAGACTCAAGTGCAAAAGTAACCATGTTTCGCATCAGCAAAGTCCTCAAGGGAGTTTTCCTGGTCCTCCCCCTTGCCCAAGGACGGGCAAACCCACGGGCCCAGCCCGACATCTCTGTCCCCACGGCTGTTCCAGCGGCGACTACCCCTCTTGCAGCCCATGATGCAACAACGACGCCTTTCAACCCGCCTCTGCGGTTCCACGGGGAACTCGTCAAGCGCACCGAGATCGCATCGATCGACGGTTACTCCCACATTGGATGCTGGGCCGACGGGAGCAACCACATTCTGGCCGTGACGGCCTACTCCGATAACGGCATGACCCCTGATCTGTGCAAGAACAGATGCTCCCTCGCCTCGTGCCCCATGTTTGGCGTCGAAAACGGCTATTACTGTTACTGCGGTAGCTCCATCGAGGCTTTTGCCGTTTCAGCAACCGATGACGGGTGTACCTCGACGTGCTGGGGCGACAAGAACAAGTATTGTGGCGGCAGCTTGCGGATGAACGTCTACTCGACCGACGATCCCAACGCAGTTCCAGGTGAGTTTATGGGTCATTGCTCGAGAGGGAGCCGAACCTTGATACTGACGATGGGTAAGCCACTGCTTCGGGCAGTAGTACGAGCAGAGCCAGGACGACATCCCGTGCGAGCCAAACCACCTCCTCTGGATCCGGGTCAGGCGCTGACTCTGGCGCAGACAGCGGCGGCGGCACCGGCGATACCAACAGCGACAACAACAACAACGGCGGCGGCGGCAGTTCCTCGAGCTCTTCATCTTCATCATCCTCAAGCGTGTCCCTTCCAATTGGCGCCATTGTTGGCATTGCCATCGGTGCCGCCGCCATAGCAGGAATCATCGCTGCCTTGATTGTCCTGCTCCTTCGTCGTCGCAGACGCGAGAATACCCCAGCCTCTCAGCCGGCCACCTCTCAGGTTCAGTATAGCAATGCGCCACCGCCTCCTGCCTCAGGCACTGGATTTGCGGTGCCTGGGTATGCGAAGCTGGACCCGATGCTGGACGGCACCCCGATCCAGACGGTACATCCTGTCAACCATGGAGCTCCATCTCCTCCGCCTCAGACGGTCTCACCGGTGTCCAACGGGATGCCTCAGCCTGTACAACAGCCTGGTCCCTATCATGAGATGCCGTCTCCGTACCATGGGGCTCAGGAGATGCCTGGCCGATGAGCATGCTAGGTGTTGGCCGAGAAGGTGGTATTTGGATCACAATTTGGTACAGCAGGGAGTCTGTCGAGGAAATAGATTGCGAAGTAATGGTGTAACGGGAGTTTGGGGGTCAGTTTTGTCAGCAACGCCTGAATAAACGCATATGCAGAGCTTTGTCCCTGGAAGACCACGATATTGACCATTTCCCAAAAGAGACTGAGAAGTTTTACAGCTGTTGATCTACATATGTACGTTTCCCACCTATCATAACAAGTCCAGAACTCCTCGCCCAGCCGGGGTATCATTCGCTTCAATGCTGACGAGCCTCTCGTCCCAGAACCATCATCTCTTATTCGCCTCCCCTGAGCCTGATCGCCAGATGAACCTGTGGATACGCCCATCCTCTTGCAAGCTGCCCCCAAAGACCAAGGAAGACACTTCAATTTGCGGCGGCTGCTCCGGCGTCAAATCCAACCCATGATATGCCTTCTTGACCCTATCCGGATGCCGTGGCGGGACCTGAGGGTCCTCAACCAACAACGGACTCCGGTCCGGTGAGGGCGAAGAAGCACGCGGCGGGACAATCTCCGTGTATAAGGCCCGTAGCCGGCCTCTTGATCGCTGACGGCGTGGCGAGGTCCGCTCATCAGGATGATAGACCCTCGCGCCGGGGATCTGGGTCATGGAGGCTTCAATGTCCGAGTCGACGTCGTCATGAGTGGTGCGTGTCGAGGTGCGGCTGGCGAGGGACTTGCGGATCATGATGCGGCGCTGGAGCTCGTCCTCCTCGATGCGTTGCGTGGGACTCATCTTGCTGCGGCGCTTGAACTCGCGGCGGGTGAGGTACGGGTCGGCGGCGGAGGCGTGGCGATAACGCTGCTCGGAGCGGCTGCGGAGGAGGAGGAAGATGGCAACGGCTACCAGGGCGAGGGAGCCGACGACGATGAGGGTGATGAGGATGGCGGTTGTGCTTGGGGAGAGTTGGCCGCCACCCCGTGGTCTCAGGCGGGAAACGTCTGGCCTCATGGTGGCGGGCAAGTATCACGACGCATGTGTTTTGGTGTTTTCAGGATGGGTGACGGTGACAGAGGGCGATATGCCAGGGCCGGCGGGACAAGACCAGGTCGGACCAGGGGCCGGGACGAGGTCCCCTTTATCAACACTGCTCGTCATCCCGGAGGAGGGGCCCGTGGTGGTGCCGGGGAAACAGACGTTGAGCCTTGGACGGGAGTGCAGGACCCCGGTCCGTTCGACGACGTGGAGGTACAGGACAAGGATCATGCGCGGACGCGGATGGCAGCAGGAGAGAATCTGCGGGCGGGCTATAATTGGCCGCTGGGGTTCCTTCATCCATTGAGCCTTGGGCAAGTAAGGGACGGGCAGGTGTCAAGCCGAGAACTGTCTTTGAGCAAGGACGAGTGTGGCAGAGTCGAAGAGCCAAGGGAAGGGCGCATGGCCCATCTCGAAAAGCCGAGGGGGCCTATGAACGAGGCGCAGCGAACACCCTCCACACCGAGCCACCCCGCCGAATGTCGGTCAGTGATTCAAATTTGAAGTGAATTGGCGTATCTTTTTGGCGCAGGTGGCATTTCGGGGCTGATGTCCAAGTGCTGCGTGGTGTCGGACGGCCTGAAGTCTAGCGCTGCCAGTGGTGTCACGGCGCAAGGTCAAGTTGGAGTTTTGGGTTTGTTTCCCGCCACGAGCTCAATGTGGTGATGGGTTCACATGGCGACAGCTCCCCCCATGAACGATCGGGGCACCGCCGTCCGGACCGTCTCGTTGCCGGGCGGAAAAGCCAGGAAGTATGGACCAAAAGACCCAAACAAGGGCAATTTTGGAGAGGATGTTTGTCACCTCGTCGCTGGGAGCATCCCGGCGACGGTAATACAGCTGGCCCCGTGGGCGCCGGGACAACCCTGGAACACAGCAGGGCGCACTGTTGTACGCTGTGTGACGGGGACGAAGCGAGTGTGAAAGGTGAGCAACAGCAGAAGGATGAGCATTGGCAGTGGGCGGTGGACGGTCGCGAGGGTGAACCGGGCGCTGGAACGGACCTATTTTGGGCACCCATTCAGGCTTCTTGTTCCTTCCCGATGTCTTGGGCGTTCGGACTTGTCATGGTGCAATTAAACTGGCGATCCTCCGCTGCAAGCTGTGCGATGATGCGACTTTGGGGGTTGTGATCGAGGGGAGGTTTGCCTTGCCAGGGCATGATTTGTCGCAGCTGTGAGGTCAAGCTGCATCAGTCAGTCTTGCACGATGTCACCCACTGCTGCGCCTGAGGTCTGGAGGTCGTGGGTTGGGGCGAGAGCTCTGAATCTAAGCTCACCAGCTGAGGCAGTTTTGGGGTAAGCACGGGAGCATCTGGGGGAGATCTGTGCCTTGTCTTCATCGATGGCTCCAGGAGATGTCAGCGATGCATTTCTAGAAGCATGGGTATTTCGCAGCTGACGATTGGGGAGGTAGGCTGGCAGACTTGGACATGCAAAAGTCCCAGCCAAGCTCATCCCAGTCAACCTCCCTCCGCACAGCCACCATCACGAGAGGCACATGCTCAACTTCCACCTAGCTTCTAGACCTCCGGAAGCTGGAAAGCCGCATGAAGCTGTCGCGATACAATACACCGCATCATCGGCTTCGCCTCTTGCCGGACGATGTATTCCTCCCGACGATCCCGAATGCCAGTCAAGGGAGATCAACGAGTTCCTTTCGTCTTTGCAACGCTTTTCGGCTTCCCATCTCACCGCGGGCCTTTCGGGTTTCGGCCGAGCGGGCTCCTGGACCCCTGCGTCTTGACTGCCCGACAGGGCGAGACCTCTTGGCATGATCCGTTCAGGGGTCCAATCCCGTCACCAACTGTTCGCTTTTTCTTTTTCCCAGGGTCGTGTGCATGCTGACGGGAAACTGTCACTTCGCCCGGCCGCCGTGGATCGATCCAGGCACCCGCCCTGATACAGCAATGCAAAGATCTCACCCATCCCTAGAGGGAGCCCATGATCCAGACGCTGTCCCAGTACCCGCTGCGGTGCAGTCGGATGGGTGATATAATGGCCACGGGCCTGGACAAGTCGTAGACCATGTGAGAGGAGCAAGCTGTCCTCCTTTTCCAACATGAAAACCGCCCTCCTCGCTGGCGGTGTAATCTCTGTTCTCGGCACAATCGCCAGCCTCAGCATACTGGGCACTATTATCGCCACGACAGGCGTCAAGACCGTTGACACCGCAGCCGTGGCTCTCACGCAACCACCGCCAGAGGGCTGGCCAGTCTTCTGGCACAAGGGCGTCGTCACCAACAAGACCACCTCCATCTACAACCCCACCAACGAATTCATCTTTCCCACCGTCTTCCATGCCGGCCGCCGGCTCAATACCCCCCGCGCCGAGTGGTACATCTACTACGCGCCGCACGACGACCCAGGCGGCATCGCACTACGCTACGCCGACAGCCTCGAGGGCCCATGGACGGAATACACCGATAATCCCGTCATATCGCGTACCTGGGGCGACCACTACACCGTCCCGCATGTGTCAAGTCCCGATGCCGTCTGGGACGCCGACGCCGACGGCGGCAATGGCACCATGCGCATGTATTTCCACGGCAGCAACTCTGTCACGCGCTGGGCGACCTCGGCCGACGGAATTAGCTTCACCTACGGCGGCATCGCGGTCGAAAACGCCATGGGCGGGCCGGCGGTAACAGAGTCAAGCTACGCTCGCGTCTTCAGACACCCAGACCCAGCATCGACGTTCCGCTGGGCCATGTTCTACATGGGCAACGAGCGTGACAACATACGGCGCATCCGGCTCGCAGAATCGATCGACGGCGAGACCTGGACTGTGGGTCCCGATTATGTCCTGGTCCCAGGGCCGGAAGAGGGCGGTAACGTGTCGGGCGGCTCGCTGTGGCAATGGGGTGGGCAAGACTACATCATCTATCATGCCTCAAGTGGGAAGATTTACGCGCGGACGGTAGATCTCACGCTACGGCAGGTCGGTGAGGTGCCCATTGTGTTGTATGAGGGCCGCGGCGACAAAAGCGGCGACCGGGTTGCGTCGCCGGTGGTGGTTGAGGAGAACGGGTCGACGTATTTGTTTTACGAAAAGGGGAGTCGGTTGAAGGCTACGATTGCCTGGGCGAAGATGGCGGCGAACAGGTAAGGGGGGTAGACAGTAGATGTGTTGATGAATTGACGATTGAAGACACCTCAGAATGAGAGCTGTTGTTTTAGTGCTGTTAGTGCTGGCAGCCCACTGCCGCCCACTGCTAACCCGAGGTGGTTGGGACGGTGGTCGATCATCTGTGGACCTCGGGACGATTCCCGACGTCTCGGCCTCCTCACTCTCATCCCGAAGCCGGCCTGGATGCCGTTACGGGTTGTCATACTCACAATCACAACACGAAATGAGCTCGTCAGTCTTTCCCGTTGGTATTTTGCCCAGAGCGGCTCTCCGCAGCTGGAGGTGTACACAGCTCGCGCCTCGGAGCGTGTGGAGATGGAGCTCTACCACAACCACCAGCTCACTCCCCCTCGAGGGGTACCGCGTCCTCGACATGACGAGGGTCCTCGCCGGAGTATGTCCAGCTCTTCCCATTCTTCAATGCTCAGCTAACGCATCCAGCCATACTGCACCCAGATCCTGGGTGATCTCGGGTATGTCTCCCTTTACAAGAGCTGGACTTTTCGCTCACGGAACCAAACCCCAGTGCCGAGGTTATCAAGATCGAGCACCCTGTGAGAGGCGACGACACCCGCGCCTGGGGTCCGCCATATGCTTTATACAATGCCGAGTCCTCCCAGAAGGGGCCTGGCGAGTCGGCGTACTTCCTAGGTGTAAGCGCCCTCTCCTCCCCAACTCCCTGCTAACCCCTCAAGGTGAACCGCAACAAAAAGTCCCTGGGTCTCAACTTCCAACATCCCAGCGGCACCGAGATCCTGCACAAGCTCGTGTCAAAATGCGATATCCTGGTCGAGAACTATCTCCCCGGGACTCTCTCCAAATATGGCCTCGACTATGACACCCTACGCGCCATCAACCCCGGCCTCATCTATGCCTCCATCACTGGCTATGGCCAGACCGGACCCTACTCAGACCGTGCCGGGTACGACGTCATGGTCGAGGCCGAGTTTGGCCTCATGCACATCACCGGCAGCCGTGACGGCCCTCCCGTCAAAGTTGGCGTCGCCGTGACCGACTTGACTACAGGCCTGTACACGAGCAACAGTATCATGGCCGCTCTACTGTCGCGCGCTCGCACCGGCCGCGGCCAGCACATCGACGTCGCCTTGAGCGATTGCCAAACGGCCACGCTAGCCAACATTGCAAGCAGCTGCCTCATCAGCGGGGAGAAGGACAGCGGCCGATGGGGAACTGCCCATCGTAAGTATCTCCATACTTCTTATCTCGCAGCTTCTGCGCACCACCTCTGACACCCCCAGCCTCCATCGTACCCTACCGCTCCTTCAAAACAGCCGACGGCGACGTCCTCTTCGGCGGCGGCAACGACCGCCTCTTCGGCATCCTCTGCGCCGGCCTTGGCCGCCCGGAATGGGCAGAAGACCCTCGCTTCACTACAAATGCCCACCGCGTCGCCAACCGCGACGAGCTCGAGGGCCTGATCGAGGCCGTCTCGGAAACCCGCACGACTGCCGAGTGGCTCCAGGTCTTTGAGGGCCGCGGCATGCCCTACGCTGCAGTGAACGATGTGCGCGCCACTCTTGAACATGAGCACACGCGCGCCCGCAATATGGTGGTTGATGTTGAGCACAAGGAGTGCGGTACTATTAAGATGGTGAACACACCGGTCAAGTACTCCGAGAGCACTCCTGGTGTGCGCAGCGCTCCGCCTACGTTGGGCCAGCACACAGAGGAGGTACTGACAGATCTTGGGTTTTCAGAGGCTGGCATTGATGCTTTGAGGGAGGATGGTGTCGTGCGGTAGGTGGCATGGAGTGGCCGGCCAAGCCCAGCCGTGGTCGTGTGAGTTGGTACTGGTTCACCGACTCACCGATGCGGAGATGTCGATCCGCCGTCTACCAAGGCATGCCCGCGGCGTAAGGGCGTCGTTGACGAATTGCCTCCCCGACGTAATAAATACGTCGCCAACACCTTAAACAAATCAAAACATATTCATCTCGTTCAGAGACCGGTCACAGTCATTTTACTCTCTTCCACCCAGCGTGTCATCATATCCAAATCGCATAATCTTATCAAGTCACCATGGCAGACACCTCGACCAACTCCCTCCGAGTCCCCAAGACCATCACAGGAGGCTGCCTCTGCACCGCTGTGCGCTATCGCGTCACATTCCCCTCAAACCACGATTTTGCCGCCAACCAAGCCGTCTGCCAGTGCACCCAATGCAGGAAACAATCCGGCTCAGTCTTCATGCCCTTCTTCCGTGTGCCCCTCGCCTCTGTCGAGTGGCTATCCGGAGACAGAACAACGCCCGCCGACCTCACCCCCGCCGCTCTCAAGACCTTTTCCACCTGTGAAGAGGTTCAGCGCGGCTTCTGCAGCAGCTGCGGCTCTTGGACGTTCTGGCGCATCTTCGATAGCGGTCACATATCGTTCTCCGTCGGCAGCATTGACCCATTGTACCTCTTCGGCGAAGGGGCGGGCAAGGGCGAGGGTGTAGACGTCCCGGCTGGGGGATTCGGAAAGGTCATCTGCAATGGTAGCGGCACTGCTGAGTGGTCCGCCAACGAGATCAAGGGCGTGACGGACGATATGCCGCTGCTGCTGAGAAGCAAGCGTGTGCAGCAGGACAGCTGGAGGCAACCCAAGTTATAAATGCCGGATCGATCCGACCGGGGGGCGGGGGGTATTCTCCATTAATCTCCTATCGTGACATATTGGTACAGCTTATTCAATGTTCGTACAATTCGTCCCCATGTTGTTTCGTCACTGCCACCGCGCCCGTGCCTTGCGCTCAGCCTCGTCGCGCTTCCTATCGCCCATGGCGTAGGCATAGCCGCCCGCGACCGTGTTGGCGAGGCCTAGCGTCATGGCGCCGGCGCGCACGATGCCGCGCGGGCTGAACTTCGCGGCGATGCGCTGCTTGCGACGCAGGGCGAGGAGGGTGTAGAGGCCTGACCAGGCGCAGGTCATGCCGGCCGAGTCGGTCGGGAAGCCAGCGAGTGAGACGTAAGAGCTAAAGAGGAGGGCGGGGGCGAAGAGGAGAGGCAGCGGTTGCGCGGGGCGGCCGTGGAGGGCGGCGATGAGGATTGCGTGGATGGCTGGTGGCATACAGTGGGCTGTTGGGAGAGGATGTTAGCTGATGGACGCGAAGGTGAGGTTAGGGAAGGGAGAACGTGCTGCCCCAGTTGTTGAGCTTCTCGCCCAGCGAGGTGCTGGGCGCTGGTGCGACCGGGGTTGCTGTGTCGGTGGACATGGCGGGTGGACAGAGGCGTGGAGGACGTTTGGAGGAAGATGGGAGCTTGAGCTTGGGCGACGAAATATCACAACGTCACCGGCGGGGTCTCAGAGAAGTGTAGTCACGTGCAAACCACACCTGGCGCTCACCCAGCAGTCGAACTCTGATATGGGTTAACGATGTCTTTAATCGACAAGAGAAGAGCATTTCAAATATTTCGCAGACTGATATCCGCTGGATTTGTGATAGACAAACTGCCTCTCAGGGCTGAAGCTGTCGGTCGGAACAGGTCATACTGAAATTGAGCAGGGAGGGAACCAATGGGATGAACATAGCGCCAGAATTAAAAACCCAAAACAATTCCAGCATCCAAGACGCCTTCCTTGAAGCATTGTTCAAGGAAGGGAAGTTCGTTGTCCTGGTGGTTTTTCAAGACCTGATGCCGCGAAATCTTTGGCAAACACCTTCAGCATCGCTGCTGACTCATCACCCCCCCCCATGTTCGTGAGACCAGGGTCCTGATGCGGGCCAAACGTCTGATTGGCGAGTGCAGATGGCAACTTCTTGGATCGACTCGTGTCTCAATCGTGGCCCATCGCCCGCTGCGACTTTCTCGCCCAAAAGAGGCCACCCCTGCTCCGTCGACGACACTCCTACGAAATCAAACGACGACTTTGCCGCAAGAGTACATAGCGAACACCATATTTATCGACCTTCGACTTCATCCACCCATTGCAAGCCTGGCCGACCCCCCACTCGCCCCTCGCCCGCAGTAGAGAAGAAGCCAGATCCCATCTTGCAACTTGGCATCACATCACCACACTGCACCGTCGCAGTCATCCAAGCAAACCCCCGATAGACAGTCTCTCCGAAACCTACACACACCCGCCGCGACGCCATGAGCGCATCAGCATCGGGCGCCGACACCGGCGGTGCCGCCCGCAGCCGGGAGCACAATCAGGGCAACCAAGGCCGCTCCTACACTGTCGAGCAAAAGGCCGCCGTCCTGCGGATCCGCAGGTGCTCCCCGACGTCCTTTTACGAGATTCTCGGCCTCGAAGAAGTCAAGACGACATGTACCGAGAGCGACATCAAAAAGGCCTACCGCAAACAATCTCTCCTCACCCACCCGGACAAGAACGGCCACGAACATGCCGACGAGGCTTTCAAAATGGTCAGCCGCGCGTTTGGCATCCTGGGAGACAAGGAGAAGAGGGAAAAGTTTGACAGGTTCGGCACGGATCCGGACTCGAGGTTCGGTCAGGCGCAGGCGCAGTCGCAGAACCCCTTTAGCGGGTTCGCGGGTCGGCAGGGTGGTGGCGGTGGCGGCAGGGGCTTCGAGCAGGAGATGACACCAGAGGAGATGTTCCAGCGGTTCTTTGGCGGTGGTGGCTTTGGAGGGCCGTTTGGCGGTAAGGCTGCCCGATTTCGTGATCTACGTATTCCATCATGCTGACTTTTGCGCTACAGGCTTCGACAACGGTCCTCAGTTCGTTTTCAACATGGGCGGCGGCCCTGGCTTCAGGGTACACCAGTTCGGTGGCGCGCGGCCACGCAGACGGCCCCAGGACCCGCGGCAGGCCGGCCAGGAGGAGCGCGGGGGCGGCATCTCGACGCTCATCAGCCTGCTCCCCGTCCTCCTCTTCTTCATCTTCCCTCTGCTCTCGTCCCTCTTCTCAGGCGAGTCGCGCAGCTCCCTGCCGACGATGCGCTTCAGCAAGCCCGACCCGCCCACCATCTTCACCGAGCAGCGCGCCAGCTTCAACCACAAGACACCCTACTGGGTCAACCCGCGCGACCTCGAGTCGTACACGGACGCCAAGCGAGTCGACCTTGACAAGACGGCTGACCAGATCTGGGTTCAGAACCTGCGCAACCAGTGCCACAACGAGATTCAGTTCAAGAACAGGCTCGTCGATGAGGCGACTGGCTTCTTCTTCCAGGATGCTGAGAAGATCAAGACGGCGAGATCGCTGCCCATGACGTCGTGCAAGCAGTTGGATAAGCTGAACATTCGGCGGTAATACGAAGGCTATACTTTCCTCTCTGCTTTTCCTTCTTCATCTCCTTTCCGTGGAGGGGTAGGGGGCGGGTTTTGTTTACGCGGCGGGCGGATGACGAACGAGACTGCCCTGCCGGCTTGTCCTATAGAGCCATTTCGAGTCGCTTGGCGTTGGGGACAGTCATAGCATAATAATCACGACGGCACGGTGTCAACTCCGAACGTGAAGGGTCCAGCAGGGATGTGCTGTGGTGAAGTGTAACAATGCCCGAGGGATGATACCTGGTCGGTTGTGGCTCAGCCGCAACTGATACGTGGCTGGGACGCCGTTCAGGTGGCTTGCGGGGTCTCATTGCCACTTGGATCTCCAGAAGGTGGCCGCTTTTGCACGCGGTCTCAACACAACCACAAGCACCGCCGTTGTTGCCAACCACCATGGATCTGAATCATCACCATGGCAGCTTCAAATTACCAGATTGAGGAGCGCCTAAGTGCAACACCGCGCAGAATGCTCAGCTCGTCAACTCTCTGCACATTGCAGCAGCGCCTCAGATCGGCTTCGCCACTACTCGGTCATTGGACACCACAGCCTGCAGCCTGATCGATACGTCCATTGGTCCAATGCACAGCCATCAGGCTCACACCCCAGACATGGGACTCTCTTCGTCCGCCTGATGTGCGAGGTTTCTCGCCCACTGGCAAGTTCCTCCTCATCATACCCATCGCATCAGCGTCCGGTCCTCGCCGCGCAAATGGATCCCGTGTCGGCGGCCGGGTTCGCGTCTTCCATCATCACCTTCATCGATTTCTCCTTCAAGCTGGTCCAAGGCTCCGTCATCCTGTACAACTCTGCCAACGGTGCTTCGGCCGAGAATGCCGCGATTGGCAACATTGTGGACGACCTAAGGAACGTCACCGATGTGATCGCACAGCCGCCCACTCCAGAGACCGATAGCCCACACTGGCGGGAGCTTCGGAAACTGGCCGCCGATTGCAACGACGTCTCCAAAGCGCTCGCCGATGTTCTTGAGAACCTCAAGAGGAAAGAGGGAAACAAGGCATGGCGGAGCCTCGAGGCTGCATGGAAGAGCATACGCAAATCGAAAGAGATCGCGGTCATCGAGGAGCGTCTCCAAATGTATCGTGTTCAACTCTTGTTGCGCATCAATCTCATTCTCAGGTGAGCCGGCAAGGCGCGTCGTTTTCTCCTTGGAACTTCTGCTGACACGAGCAGTGACAATCAAGCCTCAATTCAGCGGCAGCTGGACGAGTTGAAGAAGGGGGATGCAGCGTATTTTGACAGCACGATCGAAGAATTTACTGAACTCCGTCGCACCATTACGGACCTAGGTACTAAAGTTTTGGCAGAGGCTGGCCAGTCAATGCAGATGTCTTCTCACGAAGATCGGGAGACAGCAGATCTTGGTGGTCTGCGCGCTGAAGTGGCAGCCATCGTTCAATCACTGCAAGCCATACCACGGAGAACACCGGCAGATCTTCTCGTACTCAACCGGCTGTACTTTGGGACCCTGTACGCCCGTGTTGACAACATCCACGATGCCGAGTTTGGCACCTTTTCTTGGTTTCTCAAGGACGAGGCCAATGCCATTGAGAGCCATGTGATCGAGACTATTGACGAGGAGCGCAACGTCGACAAAAGGTCACAGGACCAAAGAGATCTCGACGACGCCTCTAAAACCCGCAAAGCCTTTCAAAATTGGCTGGTGTCGGGCAGCGGCGTGTTCCACATCTCGGGCAAGGCCGGCTCGGGAAAATCAACCCTCATGAAACTCTTGGGTCACGATCCAGGATTGAGGGATAGGCTGGACACTTGGGCCGACGGCAAGAAACTCGTCTTTGCGAGCTTCTACTTTTGGATATCCGGGGACGACCAGCAATGCTCACTCGAGGGACTTTATCGATCTTTGCTCTTCGAGACGCTCAGAAAATGCCCAGACCTGGTGAAGACGGCGTTTCCCGACTTCTGGAGAGCAGCTCAGACGTCTCATGCGGAGATAGCGGCCTGGCACCGGTCACCCTTCCGGCTTCCCGAGTTACGAGAAGCGATGAAGAACGTGATACAGTGTTATGGGCATCAGAGACACCGGTTCTGTTTTTTCATCGACGGCTTGGACGAGTTTCAAGGTGACAGTAACGATCACTGGGAGCTTTCGCAGCTGCTACGCCAGTGGACCGAGTCACCAGACGTCAAGCTTTGCGTGAGCAGTCGACCGCATCAGGAGTTTCTCGACGTTTTCGACCCGCAACAGAGGCTGCATCTCCATGAGCTGACCAGACACGACATACGACGCTTCGTGTCCCAATCGTTGTCCAAGGAACGTGCCGATCATGTTGATGGTGTGTTTCTAGAAGAGTCGATTACCAGTATTACAAAAGATGCCCAAGGCGTCTTCCTGTGGGCCAGACTTGTGGTCCGCTCACTTCTCGAGGGGATAAGACGCCATGAAAGCTCACGCAAGCTTCATCAAAGGGTTTCCCAGACGCCTGGAGATCTCCAGTCCCTGCTTCGGCAACTTTTTGACGGCATCGCACCAGGGGACCGGCACCTTTCTGACCAGATGCTCTACATTGCAGTACTGCACCCCAATATTTCGACACTATTGCTGTCTTGGTTAGAGGACCTGGCAGATCCAGCATTTCCCTTCGAGTCCGAGCTACCCAAAATTACCAAGGAGGATTGTTCCCGGCGCCTGAGAGCTGCAGAAGTTCAGATCAAGAGCCTTTCCGCAGGGCTATTGGAGATTAAGAAGTCCAACTTCCCGGGATGGCCCGATTATCACCAAGGTGCAGTCTTCTTTCACCGGACAGCCCGCGACTTCCTATTGCAGCCCGACGTCAGATCGGCTATGAAACAGCGGCTCGGTGATAGTTTTGACGAGAACGAAGCCTATCAAAGGCTTTATCTTGCCGAACTAATGTCTACAGAGCACAAACATTGGACTCATATCCCCCACAACTTGCGACATGGGGATCTTTTACGCTGCAGGCTGTCGCTACAGACTCTGAACACGCTTGCGGCAGAGCTTGACAAACAGAACAAAGATGAGATCTTTATTCGGGCCGGGTTCATCAAGGGCTTGAGTCCAACCATGTCCCATTCCGTTTCGAGAACACTGCATTCTACAGGAAGCAACTTTTCCCTCTTGCACATTCTGGTCAACGGCCGACCAGATCACTACGACGGCGTCGACGAGCTCATGAAGACCCGAAGCACCCACCACCAGCAGGACGGCCTTTGCCTACTTTTTAGCGCATGCATGGGGAGTTTGATCCTCAGATCGACAGACCCTCCTAGCCGCTTGATGAAGGACATGGTTATGGACGGAGAACGACTGGATGACATGGTAGGCATGCGACGTATGGTCGAGTCTGAGCCTCCCGAGAGGTGGGAGTTGGTTCCAGGATGGGTTGCATTCCTCTACTGTTTCGGATACATCTGGATCCCCCCCAGAGGAGCTTTTCCAGGTGTGTCGTGGAATGTCCTTGAGATATTGCTCGGCACACTGCCCCATATTGACATCCGCTGGGAGATAGGATGGGCCGAAGTCGAAGGGGGTGAAGCGGTCAAGTTCCAACCCTCTCCTGAGCCCTTTTCATATACGTTGGAGGATCTCATCATGTGGGTGAAGCCTTTGAACATGGACGTGCTCTTGACGGAGATGGTACGGCGGAGAAGCGGGAGCGGGTGGTTCTGGCCCAATGTGCTGGCTTCGTGGATGAAGCTAGGCACGGGTTCCAGCCAGGGAAGTGCCGGGTCCGACTCGGATTTTTCCAGTGATGTTGCCGAGAAGAAGAAACATGAGCAGATCACGAGGATTTGGGCTGGGGGACTCTGCTGGGAGTTTCCGCCTGATCCCTGGTTCCGCGTTTGGTGATCTGGGATTGCCAGTCGGAGTAGGGGCCGAGAGTCTTGTGGTACCTTAGCATCTGGTAGATAGTCGTTCAGCTTGTATGTGCTTTCATTTTTAATGAACTCGAGGGCGGTGACATTTCCAGATTCGTGACTAGTGACTGTTAATTGCTTTTGACACCAAGAGCCTGCTTGATGTCGCATGCGATTTGAGGCCTGGGAGAGCCAAAGTGATGAACGCTGCGGGTTCCTTTTTTTAAGGCGGCGAGTACACTAGGTTGCCAGGATGAAATGATGTCTGGTGGCGCGGTATTGCTGCGCCACCTCAAGAGGCGAAATACCGCGTCTCCCATCTTGTTCAGTTTGGCGAATGCCGCGCAATTCACTTCGACACGACCGCCGACCAGTGACCAGATTGCGGGTTTGCGGATGTTCGGAATGGCCGGATTCGTTTGAGGGCTGTACACTTGCTGCTGCCTGGATGCTGCCGCTGCGATAGCGAGGAGGGAGCTCGCTTTCCGCTGGAGAGAGCGAGCACGAGCGCCGCAGCACCCCACTCGGCAAGGGTCCTAACACCTCAAGCGTTGCAAGCGCGGGCAAGTATGGCCGGGGGGAGCTGAGGCAGCGTCATCCCCCCGCGACGTAATGTCGACTCCCCGCCATCAACCAATCCACGGCCCGCGTCACCCGTGAGAGCTCGGGTCGGATCACCTCCAACTTCCAGTGTCCGAGCAGGTTCCTGGCCTGTATTGCTCGCCTGGCTTTCCGTCCTGTGGCACTTCAAACCACATCCACCTTGCCAACCCTCTCCGACTCTCCTTGCGCAGCTTCCTTGGCTCGTCATGCGCCACCTCGAATTCACCTCCTACGCAAACGGCAAATGATCCATTGTTGATTCGGAGCCCTTTGACTCCATCAAAACCATTCGAATTCACCTACCTGCCTGCCTGGGTCACCGATACTTTCGCATCACATCTTACCTACCGCCGATTGCCTCGCTCCGATATAAAATCCTGCTCCCGAATATCTACGACACCCAGACCATCCGGCATCATGGTCACCCGGAAGCCGCTCCCCGATACTGCAAAACCGCTCTCCCACGACTCGACGCAGATGCCAAGCTCACGAGAGGACCCGTGGTCCCCCGCGGACCCCAGCTCGCCGTGGGATGACGCACCGCAACACCAACAGCGACCTTCCGACATCCCTGACTCCCTGAGACCAGGCGGCGGCAACTACACCACATCCGCTCCCCCCAACGTCTACGTGCCGCCACAAATAGCCCAGGACGAGCATGTCTGGGACGATGCTCCGGCATACACTTCACCTGCCTATGTCCCGCCGAATGCCCCGGTGCAAACGGCTCAATACACTGGAGCTTCCGAGCGCCTTGGTGGTGATCTCGGAGGTGCAGAGACAAACCCCTTCAAGAGGAAAGGACTGTCGCAGAGCTCCTCCCGCAGCGCTTCCCAGCACCACCAGACACCCCCCACCAAAGAATTTGGCGACATGAACCTCAACAGTGGCAGTCCAGCCAACCCGTGGCAGCCGGATGTCGGGCCTGATTTGAGATCAACCGCAACGCCATCTCCAGCGCCGCCCCTTCCCCCGTCCTTCCCTTCGAACCTGGGCTCTGGACCTGAAGGCGACCCGTGGCAGATGGAGCCTACCCTTCAGCCACAGGCGAGACCACTCTCGCCAGACAGACTTTCAGTATCCTCTGGCCGGGCGTCACCCGCATGGGACGACTTGCCTGAAAACCAGACCAAGACCTCGCAGAAGCCGCAGCCAATACCCCAGGATACCGAACGAGAGATAAACGAGGACCGCCACGCCTGGGACGACGGGTTGGTGCAAGACAAGGGAAAGAACAAGGCCGAACCACCTGCAACGGCACAACAGCCGGCAAGCGAGGGCCCTTTGGACGACTGGAGTCTGGTCGACCCAGCGGCTGGGCCGAAGCCCCCAGCGGACAACAAGGGCAAAGTCCCCGAACTCCTGGTCGACTTTGAGGGTGCCTCCGAAGAACAAGCTCCAGCCCTACCCCCGCGACCCCGATACTCCCCTCGCCCGGTGGACAGCAAGTCAGAGACATACCAGATCAAGAAGATCAGCTGGCACGACTACAAGGCTGCCAAGAACCCCAGGACCTCACCCATCCTGGTGCAGAACGAGAACGGGCCATGCCCCTTGGTCGCCCTTGTCAACGCCCTCACCCTCACCACACCCGCCGAAACCACAGATACGTCGCTGATTGAGGTGCTCAAGTCTCGGGAGCAGATCAGCCTGGGCCTCCTGCTGGATGCCGTGTTTGACGAGCTCATGTCGCCGAGGCGGACCACTGAGGACACGCCGCTCCCCGATGTCAGTGAGCTGTACGACTTTATGAAGGGCTTGCACACCGGCATGAACGTGAACCCCCGCTTCGTGCCTAGCAGCCACGTTGTCGAGGCGTTCAAGCGGACCTCCCTGACACACCTGCACCCTGTGGAGCGGGGCGACATGATCCCAGGCACCTTCGAAGACACGGTCGAGATGGAACTGTACTCTGCCTTTTCCATTCCGCTGATCCACGGGTGGCTTCCGACCAAAGACGACCCGGTCTTTGATGCGCTGACGCGCAGGGCCACCTCGTACGACCAGGCGCAGACCCTGTTATTCCATGAAGAGGAGTTGGAGGCGAAGCTAAGCCAACCTGATGGGGAGGCCCTCACCGAGGACGAGCAGCAGCTCTACCAGGATATTATCACAATCAGATCCTTCCTCGAGAGCTCGGCAACCCAGCTGACGACATGGGGTCTTGAGGTTATCAAAAAGGCAATGCGGCCAGGTCTTTTTGCCATTCTGTTCCGGAACGACCACTTTTCGACCCTCTACCGGCACCCTGAGACCAACCAACTCCTGGCGCTTGTTACGGACGCTGGCTACACCAACCACGGGGATATTGTCTGGGAGTCGCTCACGGATGTCAGTGGCGTCAATACGGAATATCTCTCAGGCAATTTCAAGCTCGTCAACGGCGCAGACGCCCAGCAAGGCGGACCGAGGTCTCCAGAGTGGTTTGAAGAAGGAGCTAAGCCGTCGCAGGCGGGTGCTTCAGGTGCAGCAAGTTGGACTACAGCACCGAGCGGCAGCTCCAGCGGGCACAAGCCCCGTCTTTCGGACGCGGACCGGGTGCAGGAAGATCACGACCTGGCGCTGGCAATGCAGATGCAAGAGGAAGAAGATGAGAGGCACCGATCGGAGCAGGCGAAACGCAAGCGCGAGAGGGAGCTCAGCGAGCAGTTCATCGAGCAACAAGCCCGACAGTCGGGCCCAAGCAACACCCAGCCCGTCAGAGGCGGCTCTCAGGCCGTACGGGGTGATCGTCGACCGAGCCAGGGGCAGTCGTCGCTGGTGAGCCCTCGAGTGTCATCGACCACACTGCGCCCGACGACGAGTGCACCACTCGGGCGGCGGCAGAGCAACCAGTCGGTGGCGTCACAGCAAGTGCGTCCGATGGTGCCGCCCGTCATTCCTCAGCGGCGGCAGGGCGTGAACCGGGCGCCGGACGACGGTGCAGATGACGCACCGCCTACATATGAGCAGGCGCAGCACTCGACACCGTATAACCCGCCTGTTGGACACCCCAGTCACCCCGCCACAGGAACGCAAGATGCGGCTCAGGCGGCCCAGGGACAAACTGAGGGCGTAGTGGGACAGGGACCGCCGCCGCAGCAGCAAGGTCAGGGACAGTACCCGGGTATGAACGGACCAAACAACAATGCACGCTGGGGTGCGCAGACGGGGAGGCCGCAGCAGATGGGCGGGATGGGAAGGGGAAGGCCTGTTGCCACGGCTGGCATGCAGAACGGTTCGGGACGGGACAGGGACTGCTTGCTGATGTGAGGAAATGAGCCTTTGGACACTTGTAATGACGGGATGAGCTTGGGTCGCTTTCAGGAGTACACGGAGCACAGCGGAATTGAACATGATCATTCTTTCGTCAACACGACATGATGATGGTAACTCAGGGGAGGACAAGTGCTGCGATTAGTCATCTGTTTCCCGTTGTTGTGGATACCGGGAGATTTGGCGTCCTTGATGTCATGACTTTGTGGGTGAAACGGTCATAGATCATCACCAACCAGGTTCCTTCCGTCTTACACTCATCTCGTCTCGATACTTACACCCAGCTGTTTTCATCCCGCACAATATGTAAACTGCGTTTTCTTTACACTGCCGGAAAATCAAGACAAACACGACAGCTACCCGCCATGCCCATTATCCAGGACTGGCTCCCGCCGACGCGAGAGAACTACGAGACGATACTCACTACCTGGAAGTTCCTATATCCTGTCGTACGTCCGGCCCCCTCCTCTCCTAGCCCCCAGCTGACCGCCCTAGATTGGCGCACTTCAAGCCATAATCCCATGGTACGGCATGGGCAAGACCTCCGTCGTCAGCCGGCTCAACCTCCCCGGACGCGTCGGATGGCTCCTCATGGAATGTCCCGGCTTCACGCTCCTTCTCTACGTGATGAACACGCTCCCAGTACAACCGGCCATCCACGACCTCCCCTGGCAGAACAAGGTACTCGCGGGCCTCTTCGTGCTACACTACGCCTACCGCGCCGTGGCCTACCCCTTCATGCAGCCGAGCATGTCGCCGATCCACCTCGGCGTGGCGCTCATGGCGGCTGGGTTCCAGGTCCTGAACGCGACGTGTCTGGGCTCATGGCTGGGGGGTTACGGCCCCGTGAGCGCGGGGGACTGGACGGCGCGCGTGGGGCTGGGGCAGTTTGTCGCTGGCATTGGGGTGTTCTACGTTGGCCTTGTGGGGAACTTCTTCCATGATGAGGAGCTGAGGGAGGTGAGGAGGACGAGGGCACGACTGGCGGAGGGGAAGGAGGGGGCCAAGGGGGTGGAGAAGCATTATGCTGTGCCGGAGGGGATGCTGTTCCGGTATGTGCTGTACCCGCATTATCTCTGTGAGTGGGTCGAGTGGTTTGGGTTCTGGATGGCGACGGGGTGGTGTGTGCCTGCGAGGACGTTTTTGGTGAATGAACTGTTTGCCATGGTGCCGAGGGTTATGCGTGGAAGGTGGTGGTATGAGGAGAGGTTTGGGAGGGAGGCGATTAGGAAGAAGTGGACGGCTATTCCGGGGGTGTTCTAGACGAAGCACGAGGCACGAGGTCGGGGATAGTTCATGGCCATGGTCAGGGTTGGTTCATGACTGCGAGGTCAGAGGCCCGCGGGTCAGCCCCAGCCTGGTGGTGGCCCGGGAATAGCTAAGGACAGCAAGAAACACGCCTTTGCTTGTCTGGTGCTAGGCCCCCGACTATCGACCCCGTTTGGCCGGAGCTGAACGGCAGGCGTCGACTAGCTCGAGAAGGGGTCTCCCCCTTCTGCAGGTCAGCCGGTCGATCTCGGTGGCGATTGGACGTCAAGTCAACGCGGGAAGTAAAACATCCGAAGTTGAACATGTTCAGAATTAAGGTCTCGCTCGCTCGCTATCTTTCCTGCCCCCAACGCCCCCAGAACGCCAGAAAATGTAAGGACTGTCCGTGGTCTCGTATCTAAGAAAGCCATTGTTCTCAGACTGACTCGACTAGCTAGTCCGGCTGACGGTGCCGCCTAGCTTGCTGGTACAGGTGACCTTTGTGGGCTGCTTGATGCTGCGCGAGTTGAAGTTCCAGACACCGTTGCCTCCGGCCGTCATTGTCTGACCGGTAGTGATGCCGTTGCGGTTCTCGTAGCCGAGCGTCATGCTGACCTTTGTGTTGTCCGTGACGTTGGAGCGGCAGCTGACAGTCAAGGTACCGCTCTGCGAGCTTGCCCAGGTAAAGGTCGTCATGGTGACTGTGTCCAGAGGTTCAGCGGCTGGTGGCGGTGTGGTTGGGGGAGGGGTCGTTGGGGGTGTTGTTGTGCCGCCTCCTCCACTGCCTCCGCCAGTACCGCCGCCGCCGCCGGTGCCAGGGTCTGTGGCAGGGGGCTGACCGCCGGGGGGCACGAAGGCAGGGCACTTTGTAGGGTCGTTGGTGGTGACGCCCGACTGGGGGAAGGGGCTCAGGGGACCCCAGAGGTTGCCGTCCTCGTCGTAGCCGAGACCCTTTGTGAGGAAGGCGAAGCTGCGGAAGTCGTTGGGGAAGGGCTCGAGACCGGGGGTGGTGGCCTCGGGCTGGATCCATTCGCTCACGGGCATGACATATTGGCCGGCGAGGATGTCGTTCTTGGTCTTACGGGTGCCTGTGCCGGCGACGATGCGGTATTCGCGTGTCTTGAGGGACTCGGTGGTAGCCTTGACGCGGTACTCGAACTTGTTGCGGGCGGAACCGGCGATCATGCTGGTCGCGTCGATGCGGCGGTCTGTGACCTCGCCCGTGCAGGGGTCGATGTCCATGGCGTAGATTGTGATTGGGTTTGCGGCGCTGTCTGAGGTGACACCGATGAACTGGGGGTTGTTAGAGCCGGCTGGAGGAGCGAGGCGAGGGGCACGGGAAGACTCACCCTAATCTGGGCAATCTCTTGGTCGTTTGTGTTTGTGGTGAAGACACCGATGATGGCGTCTTCCATGCGGATGTAGGTTGGCACGCCTGTGGTGGTGATCTGGACGTTGCTGACGACCATGTTGTAGACGATGATCTCGCCGTTGGCGCCCTGGATACCCGAGTACTCGAGGTAGTCGCCAGGGACAATGGGTGCCATGACGAGGGCGTCAGGGGCGCGGCTAGCCAGTTAGTCTTTGTTCACATGAGAGGTGAGAGGCATCACTCACAAAGTCCCCTGCTTCTTGCCATTGGCGAGGGTAGGACGATTGCTCTGCGGGCATTTATCATCATCGGCCTTGCGCGGCACGCACATGGGGAAGCCGGAAAATGCAGTGATGCTCGGGTTGGCGTCGTCGGCGGTGAAGAAGGGGTGCGACTTGTATCCGGCCGAGTAGACCTCCTTGGGGTCGTTGATACGGATGGTAGGGCCGCCACGGATCTTGATGCGGCCGTCAAAGTCGAGGGACTCGACATAACCCGTGGCACCCTCGAGCATGAACTGCGAGATGGAGACTTGAGCAGCGCGCATGGTGCCGTCGACGACGTTGCCGACGACCTCCATCTGGTAGCGCGAATAGGCGGACGAGCCATCGGTGAATTCTTTCCAGCCTACAAAGGCGGCGGGGAATTGCACCTGAAGGTTCTTGGGGACGGAGATGGAACGGCCGGCGACGACGACTGTGCCACCTGAGTTGTAGGTGTTGTCTGTGGCGGAGGCGCTGGTGATGGTGTCAATTTGGCACGTGGTGAGACTCAGGGGTAAGGGGGGAGGGAGAGGTGGCTTACCCTTCAAAGGCACCGTTGATGGTGAAAGGTACATCTTGGGCATGGGTACCTTGCACAAGCAGCCAAGTCGCACCAAGTGCGGCGAGGGCCTTGGACAGCATGGTGGAAGGTTGTGGGGGAGGTAACTTGGGCTGTATCAAGGAGAACTTGGAGGGGAAGACGTGCCGATGCTCGAGGCTGGACTTGCTCTCTGGGGATGCATCATCTTGGCGGATGAGGCCACCTTATTTGAACTCATCAAGAATACACATGGCACACAGTGACTGAATGGCTACCGACGGCGGGGTTTGGGTCTCGACCTCGACGCCACATGGTCTGGATCGCAGAGACGAGGAAGAAGGTTCAGCGTCTCCGGTTGCCCCGTCCAGTCTGCCCGAGATGCAAGTCTTGCCCCGATGAGGACAACAAAGCCGAGGCGGATGGCAGTCAGGTGAGGCCGTGGGGGATGCTGATATCTCACAGCTCGACAGGATGCTGGCGGGCGTGAAAGAGGCCAGACCGCGGTGCGTAGGTGTGTGTGGACAGGGATGGCAGTCCGAGGCGGCACTCGAGTCAGTGAGTGAAGAGGCAGCATGGCTCGTATCTTTGGAAAGAAAAAAACGCCATGTCGGATGTTTACTCGGACGGTCTAGGCCGGGCGAGCTGCACGTGGGCGGGGGAATCAGCTGAGGGGGCGGGCTGTCAGGCGCCATGCATGGTGCAACAGGCAGGCAACGGTTGAGGGATGTAGTCATGTAAGGTATCGATAGTACGGCGGGCCAGATCAGCTCGGCTTCGGGGAGAAGTAAGCATCATTGTTAGGGTGCGGGAGGTTCGGACAACGGAGCTGGGCTGAGGACTAGCAGGGTGGTGGTGGTGGTGGATGAGGTGGTGAGCGGCAGAAGTGGAGGGCTCGGAGGAGGGGCGAGATTCTGTGGATTCATGGGCCCATAGTCTTGGCAAGAGATGAGATAGAGAAATGGCCTGGTCTGGGGAAACATGGAGTTGGAGATGGAGATGGTGAGAAGGATCGTCCGGGCCCAGCCGTATGGTGCACTGCCAAGATGGGAGTACCGAGACAGACAGGCGGGAGAGTCCTCGGCTCGGCTGATCGGTTGATGATCAGGGTCGTTTCCCGTATTGTGGGAATTCTGCCTGTCCGGCGTGCACTCCGGGGAAAGCGGACAAAACATGGTGATGATGACGGGGTGACGAGCTAAACCCATTTCTTACGACAATCGCCGCAAACGGCCGCCTACACCGATGAAGCTTCGGAGCCGGCGGGTGGAGAAACGGGCGGAAAAGGATTCTTCTCTGAGGGGAGTCAGGCACCCGAGTCGGGGGACAAAGAGATGTGGACGGTCTAAGGGGTGTAGCACGGGGGCGAAGTTGAATGGTCGACGTTGGGGATGGGACGGGATGGGATGAGGGGCGACGGACGACCCCGGAGAGGCGGCCGAGGAGGAATAGTGATCAATGCCCAGGCTGCCCAGGCCTGGACCCGAGATGTGTCAATCTCTGGGCATGGGGCGCACCCACGATGCGAGAGCTTGGCGATCGGGGGAGGCCGAGCAGCCTGAGGTAGGCCGAGGGGCAGCTGAAGGGAAGCCAGAGGATGAGATGCACTCACCGGAATGGAGCGGCGGGCAGATAAAGTCAAGGCTCACTTACACGAGGTCTTGGCAGAGCGACTGGACCACAGCGGCGGTATCCCGCAGTATGCATCTGGCAGTGAGCGATGGAGGTGAGTGAGGAGGAGGAGGAGGAGGTGGTCGAAGCGAAGGAAGCGCGCGAGGCGTTTTGCTAGTGCTGCATCGGTATCGTGGTGCCTCTGGACAGGGGTCTGGAACCAGCTCGGGCGCTTGTGCAGTGCCAGATGTCGAGCTGGAGAACAACACACACAGCCTGAGGAGAGAGAAGATTCGCCGAAGGGGGTCAAGGGGCCTTGCTCACCGAGGGGAGTCCGCCGCTCACCGCCCACCTACCTGCACCTGCACCTGCGCTCGACCCCTGTCTGATGTCTCGTCCACCAGCAGATCTCGCCCACCAGAGATGCCTTTCCTTTTGCATGCAGAGTCAATACGAGCATCCCGCATGTCGTCTCGACAAAGTAAATCCATCATCCAGAGTCATCGTGTCACCACCCGAATAACCATAACCATCATCGGACCTTTTCCCCCTTGCCCTTGATCCCGCCAACATGGGACCCTCCCGCGGCTGGGCAATTGCTTCCGCCGTGCAGCGATACGATGCAGCCCTCAGCCCATTTTTCCCGATGCCGGTACCCGCCGATTGGGTCACATCCGATGCTGCAGGACCAGCATTACAGCATTGCAACACTGCAGCCCGCCTTGCAGTATATCAGCCCGAACCTGACGCACCGAGCTTCTTTTACACTTACCGTAGTCAGCTGAAGGTGACCGGGACTGGCGGACGGCAGACGGACGGACAGTGGTGTCAGGTCCGGCAGGCCTGTCTCTCGGGGCGGCCCTCCTGAGTCACGACAGGCGTGGCTCGGGACAATGGAGTGCCGGTAGATCCAGATCGTCCACCGCGGTCTTCGCGCCTTGGCATTGGCAGACGAGCGCACGGACCGAGTTTGTTTACTGGGCCAGTACGGGGATGTGGGGGAGAAAGAGAAAGGTCATCATTTGATTTTCCTGTCTCGTAGTGCTTCTTCGGGTCAGCTTGACAACATCGTCGCCTCTCAGCCTCGACGTCTCCGCGTCTTATCGACTACCACGTCTTACTAGGCAGCAGATACCACAAGATGTTCATGAATAGAAACAAATCCCTGCACAGTTCGAAGCCCTATCCATGTCCATCCACCACGAGGCAGCCGTTGCGAGCCAACGAACGACAACCTCCCGCTCAGCACCGCTGCACCATCCAGCTCAGCCCAACACCCGAACCCCGAGTCCCGTGGTGTGGCCTGACCCCGAACTCACCTGAAGCCTAACTAACAGACCCAAACATGCACGGCGGAACCGACCGCCCGTCACGCTAGACACCTTCGATGGGATTTTGCCTCCTCCTCACACACCACGATCCGCCTCGCCGCTAAACCTTCCCAAGACAACCCTTTCTGCTTCTCCCTTCTTCTTCTCTATTCCCGCTTAGTGAACAGCCGTTGCGGGACCGCCGCCCTGTCAACGAGCCCACCGCCCGACGACCTGGACCCCTGTCGGCCTCCCTCGCCCCCCTTTCAGCCGCCATGGCGCCGCCGCCGCCTGCACTGCACGGAGCCTCTCACCTCGCCGTCACCTTGCCTCTCCTCCTCTCCTCCACTCTCCGTGCCTCCGTCCATCCCGTGAGCCATCTGCCTTACCCTTGCCCATTCTCCCACCGCTCGTATCTTCGCCCCAATCACCGCGTCTCGCTTGTCGTTTCCCAGAATGTCCTAACCTCGGAATCGATCGAGCACATGTCCGCCTCCCCCTCCCCCTCCCCTTCAGTCCTCGTGCAAGCTAGCTACCCTAGTTAGCCCCCGTTGCTTATCCGCCCTTCCCTCGGGCAACCCTTTTTTGTCTCTCGCTCGCCCGAATCAGGCCTTTCGCGGTCCCCGCTTCGAAGGCACGTTCTAGCCGCCGGTGGGCGCCTTTCTCGCATGAGGAAGATGTTGGCCTCGGGGACCTTCGACATGAGAAGGGAGGGGTCCGATGATATCGCTCGTGGTCGAGACCCGGTCCCCTCGTCATAGACTTTGGGGGCCGGGAGGCGGTGTTTAAGTCGTACGGTTTTTCGGAACGGTGGATGTTCCATTTTGTCCGTGGTCTTGTTGTTCCGGTGAGGCGGCTGTCGAGGGCTTCAAATACTCGAGATCCCCCCTGTCCATCTGCAAATCTGCTCAATACCACTCATCACACACCTCTTCCTCCTTTGTCTCTTCCTCATCTATCTCCTTCACTCACTCGAGACACACCCCACACTCACGTCCAGCCACCATGGTCCGGACATCAACACTCGGCCGGTCTCTGGCCGCCGTTCTAGCACTCGCCTCTGACGTTCTCGCCAAAGACTGGGAGAGTCCGGCATACACTGCCCTCTACCAGATCGAGCTCCCCATCCCTCCCGTCAAGCAGGAGAAGTGGTATGTCCCCAACTTCCATCCCACAATGCATCATCCCCTGACCCCTCTAGGCCCGATCGCCCCATGATCAACCCCGTCACCGGCAAAAAGGTGCGCTACTACGAGGTCGACATCAAGGAGTTCGAGGAACAGGTCTATCCCGGCAAGAAGAAGGCCAAGCTCACCGGCTACGATGGCATCTCTCCCGGCATGACCTTCATCGAGGAGCGCGGCACAGAGTCCATGGTCCGCTTCATCAACAACGGCAAGGGCACCAGCTCCGTCCATCTCCACGGTTCCTACTCCCGCGCCCCCTTTGACGGCTGGGCCGAGGATATCACCAGACCTGGCGAGTACAAGGACTACTACTACCCCAATGCCCAGAGCGGTCGTCTCATGTGGTACCACGACCATGCCATCGACCACACGGCCGAGAACGCCTACTTTGGCCTCGCCGGTGCCTGGATCGTCAAGGACCCAGCAGAGGATGCCCTCGGTCTCCCATCCGGCTACGGAAAGTACGACATCCCCCTGATCCTGGCATCAAAGGTAAGCTCCCTCCTCTCCCTTGAACTTCACCCCATACTAACTCCCCCCAGCAATACAACTCCGATGGCACCCTCTACTCCCCCGCCAACGAAGACGACAGCCTCTACGGCGACGTCATCCAAGTCAACGGCAAGCCCTGGCCCTTCATGAAAGTCGAAGCCCGCAAATACCGCTTCCGCTTCCTCAACGCCGCCATCTCCCGCACCTTCTTCCTCTACCTCGAAGCCAGCAGCAAGCCCGGCACAAAAATCGAATTCAACGTCATCGGCTCCGACGCCGGTCTCCTCACCGGCCCCCAGAAGACCTCGGACCTCTACATCTCCATGGCCGAACGCTTCGAGGTCGTTGTTGACTTTGCCCCTTTCAAGGGTCAAAACGTCACCCTCCGCAACACCCGCGACTTTGCCCCTGATAAAGACTACCTCCACACCGACAAGGTCATGCGCTTCGTCGTCGAGAACAAGGTCGCCACCGACGACTCCCGCGTCCCCGCGACCCTTCGCACCGTTGACTTCCCGGCCCCCCGCCCTGCCGGCACCGTCGACCGCAAGTTCCTCTTCCACCGCCAAGGCAGCGACTGGCGCATCAACGGCGTCGTCTTCGCCGACGTGGCCAACCGCGTCCTCGCTCGTCCCAAGCGCGGTTCCATCGAGGTCTGGGAGCTCGAAAACTCCTCCGGCGGCGGCTGGTCGCACCCCATCCACATCCACCTCGTCGATTTCCGCGTCATCAAGCGCACCGGCGGCAAGCGCGGCGGCAAAGTCTTCAACTACGAATCCGCCGGTCTCAAGGACGTCGTCTGGCTCGGCGCCGGCGAGACAGTCACCGTCGAGGCGCATTACGCCCCCTGGCCTGGTCTGTACATGTTCCACTGCCACAACCTCATCCACGAAGACCACGAGATGATGGCCGCTTTCAACGTGACGCAAATCACCGACCTCGGATACCCCGAGACCGACTTTGACGACCCAATGGACCCCGCCTACCGCGCCATGAAGGTCCAGGGTGACTCCAACACGTACGAAAAGGTCAACGCCCGTCTGGAGGAGCTCGGTCGTCTCATCCCCTACAGCGACGTCAAGGGCGCCGAGAAGGCTCTTGAGGACTACTACAGGACCAAGAAGGAGGACTCTACGACCTCGACCCCGACTAGTACCAGCGCCAGCAGCACCAGCAGCCCCGCCGCTGCTGTTGTCACGCCCACCAAGCCCGTCACCACTCCTGCCACAACGCCCAAGCCAAGCTCGGTTAAGACGACGTCGACCTCATCGAAGAAGACGACGACCACCACCAAGAAGAAGCGCGACGTCCGCGCCCACGGAAGGGACATTGCCCTGCCGACCCCTCCTCCCTCTTGAAGCCCTTTCTCTCGCATTGAAACCTCTCAAATTGTCACGATGTCATGATACACCCGGGTTCGGTATAGACGGGGAGTTTGAAAACAATGTCTGTCTTTGTTGGTGTTTTGGCGTTCCGGGGCGGGATACATTGGTCACTCCTTAGACGTCTGGAAGACGTAATACCCTCTCTCCTTTACAAAGCCATAGTTCTAGTTTGTAATATCAAGCCCTTCGAGCTTGCACACACTTCGCCCAGTCACATCATGCAGTTCAACGTCCACGGCAATAGCCAGTCTATACAATGCAGGATCGTTTCGTCGTCCTGTCTATCTTGCTTGACGCTCCGAGCGGCGCCGTGCGCCTATCCAAGATACGTCGCCATGCCGTCGGGGGGAGGAGGGGCCAAGGCCGCGATATCAAGAAAAAAGATCCATCCCCCCGGAATGCCCGCCAAGTACGCCAACGCCATGCAGGTATCATCAACGCGGAAAGCAAAATGACCAGCCCCCGGTATATCCTTTCTTACACATCCCCTTTCAATAAATCATCTTGGCCGATCTGACCTACGACGAAGAGTTCCTCGCCATGACGGCGCCGCCGAGGGTCTGCTCCGGCAGACCGCCCGTGATGCTGCGAGGGGCGGCCTTCTCGCCGGTGCTGCCGACGGTAGCGCCGGCACGGTGGACACCCTTGAGGACCTCGGCGCGGGTCAGGCCGAGCTTGTCCTGGGGCAGGCCCATGGACTTGAGGAAGCGCACGCACTCGGTCCACTCGCGGTCGGTGCGGGCCGAGGACCACTTCAGCTCGTCGGCCATGACGTCGAGAACGCGGGGAAGGGCGTCAAGGGCGGCGTGGACATCGAGGAAAGCGAGGCGTGTGCGGCGGGCGAGCACATCGGTGGCGGTCTGAGCAGACTCGGCGCGGACAGCGTGGCGGATCTCACCCTCGACGAAGGGGAAGGCGGGGACAAGACGAGCAGCGGCCGAGGGACCGGCAGTAGAGGCGGCGAGGACCTCCCAGGCGCGGTCGCCGTAGTTGGTGGCAAGGTGGTGAGCGACATCGGCATCGAGGCCGTGAGCGGTAGCGAGCTGGCCGGAGAGCTGGGTGGAGAAACCGTGAGCACCGGCGAGGACGACCTTGCGGGTCCTGCAGGCACCGCTGGTAGACCAGGCGAAGGCAGAGTCGGCGGCACCCGAGATGTCGGGCATGGCGATGCCGGCCTTGGGCTTGAGGTCAAAGGTGGTGACGGCCTCGTCGACGGCGTCCTCGGCCATCTGGCGGTAGGTGGTCCACTTGCCGCCAGCGCAGGTGAGCAGGCCGGAGGAGGAGACGGTGACGAGATGGCTGCGGACAAGAGACTCGGTGTTCTTAGCCTTGGGGTCCTTGACCAGGGGGCGGATGCCTGCAAAAGTTAGCAAGTGTCATTTACTTCAAGTCGAGAATCGCAAACTTACCAGACCAGGCGGCCAGAACGTCGGAGCGGGTCAGGGCGGTCTCGGGGGTCAGCAGCTTGCCGACCTCCTTGAGGATGAAGTCAACCTCATCCTCCTTGGCAACGGGCTCGCGCTCGACGGGGCAGGGGCTGTCGGTGGTGCCGGCAAGGGTGGCGCCTTCCCAGGGCAGGACGAAGACGACACGGCCGTCCGAGGTGGCGGCATCGAGAATGCCCATGCCCTCGGGGCTCAGGTGCTTGGGGAGCATGATGTGGGCACCGGCGCTGGGGGCGACAATGGGCTTGCGCGAAGGGTCGTCCATGCACTCGACGGCATCGCTGAAGGGACCAGTGGCGTTGACGACACCGCGGGCGCGGACGGTGAACTCGCGACCATCGAAGCGGCCGTCCTTGTCCATGTCGGCCATGACGTCGCGGACACGGGCGCCGTTAATGCGGCCGGAGGCGTCCTTTTCGAGAGCGGTGACCTCGGCGTGGTTGACAAGGGTGACGCCGTAGAGGGCGGCAGTCAGGGCGAGCGAGACGTTCATCCGGGAGTCGTTGTGCTGGCCGTCGTAGTAGACCAGGGCGCCCTTGAGGTTGTCCTTCTTAAGCAGGGGGAAGGCCTTGAGGGCGGCGGAGCGGGTCATGTAGTATGACGACTCGAGGCCCTGGGAGCCGGCGAGAATGTCGTATGCCTTGGTTCCGGCGTAGAAGTAGGGAGCCTGCCACCACTTGTGCAGGGGCAGCAGAATGGGCAGCGAGTTGGACAGGTGAGGAGCGATCTCAAGGAAGGTCTTGCGCTCGTGGAGAGCCTCCATGACGAGAGCGAGCTGGGGGTAGTCGAGGTTCATGACGGCCTTTTCGAGGTAGCGGACGCCGCCGTGGACGAGCTTTGTGCTCTTGGAGCTGGTGCCGCTGCTAAAGTCATCGCGCTCCACGAGAGCGACCTTGAGACCACGAGTGGCGGCATCAAGGGCAATTCCGGTTCCGGTCGCGCCGCCGCCGATGACGAGGAGGTCGTATACGTCGTCGTCGGACGAGGATGCGCCGCGTCGCCGGAGCTCGTCAAGCTGCTCGGTACGCGACTTGATGGAGGGGAACTTGGGCGGGATGATGGCGCCTGCGGCATCCCTCCGAAGCTCGACCAGGGGCTTCTCAGTGATGGTGGGTGTGCGGCTCATCTGGGAGTAGACGACAACACCGCCGAGCGAAGCTGTCAGGGTGCCAGCGGCCACGGCCAGCGGCGTCCTCAGTCTTGTGAAGCGAGACATGGTGTAATATGTGAGAGCAAGAGCAAGAGCGAGGTAAGGGCGAGTCGGTGGCGGTTGCCCGGAAGGAGCAAACGAGGTAGTACCTGTCGGTGTAGGGGAGGAAGGTACTGCTGGAGGTGACAGGAGGCAGGCACGATGGATGGGCGGGCCTCTTTAGGTATTTGAACTTCCAAGGGGAAGGAGTAAAGATGAAGGATGATGATGGGAGGAGAGGAGATGAAAGGAAGGGGTCTTTGCTTTCCGGACGGACCTCGACTTGATTAAAAAAGAACCTGGAACTCCGGGCGAGTCAACCCGGCCACGCCGTGGCGGCGCCCATTTTCCTCAACGACGAAAAGCTTAGCTACCTAGCTGGCATCGATCAACCGGCCGCAACGACCACCACCACACCCTGACCATACCCCAAGACCAGACCAGACGAGACCGGCCGGGGGAATGAACGGGCGGGAAACAAGTGACGAGCGAATCCGATGGGCGGGGACCTGCGACCGGCCATGGCATGGGGCCCCCCCAAAGAAAAGCCGACGTCCCAATTCGTGGAACTGCTCTGCCGCCCGCCCCCCAGGGTCTTCAGAGGTACTTCCCCTTCCTCCCGTCTACGCAGGAACATGTCCGTACCTCCAAGAAATTCCTCCGTCCGTCTGTGTCCCAAATTCAACCTCCATCTCACGTCCCGGTCCTCTCTGCCATTGAATCGACCCATCTGTCTACGGCTTTTACCCCGTCACCCCCACGTGGCCCATCAATTTCTGTCATTTCCACTCTTACAAAAATTGAGGTGGCCAGCGCAACGAGCGAGCCTCGGTCGGCGGGCGGCGGCGGAAAATGCCACACAGCACAGGGAAGAGGCGTCCTGACATCATCGACGCCGCGGCCGCTCCTGGGTCTGCTCCCGGTGGAGCCTCCAAGCCCGGCGGCCCCCCTCGAAACTGGAGCTCGAGCCTCAAGAAAGCCCCATCTCACAGTGGCCATCTCGGGCTGAGCAGCCCGATGGCACCGAAATACCCTCTTTTCTCCAACTTTCTCCAATTCTCGGGCCCCCATCGGTATCCTCTCCCCGAAATGTCCCAAACCACCTGTCGGAGTCCTCGGCTCCTTTCTCTGGTTGTTGCCCCCTTTTTTTTTTCTTCTTCTCTAGCGGGTGATCAGCACTACCGCGCCTCTGTTCCCCGAAGTGCACCACACACGTTGTACACGTGCTGTCGTTGCCCCCCCCCCCCCCCNCCCCCCCACGACACGAACAGGCCACGCTGCGCAAGCATCGGCCTCCTTCACGGTCAGACGTGCCTCGCGTTTTGCTCGGCGAGCAAAGCCCGGTCTGGCGTCTCCACCTTACTGAAATGCTCCATCGTCCCCTATCTTTCGCCCTGGGCCTGGCCGCCTCGTCTGCTCCTGACCGAGAGTGAGGCCGACGGCGTTTCGGCGTCTCTATCTCACATCGAACGAGAAACAGAAGAAATTCTCGCAAAGACCGAACAATGGGTTCCCTCCTTGACAGCTTCGTAGTCATCGCGGTGATATAAATGCGTCCTGCTCCCCCAAGTCACCCGGGTTAAAGAAATGTCCCAGCTCCCTGTCCGACTGAGTGCAGTTATGTCCCCTCGGCCGAACTGGACCCGACACACACATCAGCCGCACCACCCAGCACAATTGCATCTGCACCTGCATTCCTGTCAGTCCACCACCCTCGCCCATTCCCATTCCGTACCTGCGCCACACGGTCCACGGTCACGGCTGCCCAAGGACGAGGGCTCTCCCATGCTCATCGTCCACGCCGCCCCTCGATAT
This sequence comes from Plectosphaerella sp. P0831, assembly GCA_014635975.1. Classification (NCBI taxonomy): domain Eukaryota; kingdom Fungi; phylum Ascomycota; class Sordariomycetes; order Glomerellales; family Plectosphaerellaceae; genus Plectosphaerella; species Plectosphaerella sp. P0831. Next base: position 137,128 of record JACAFV010000066.1, read on the forward strand.
CCCGGGACGAGACCCTTGGGATCGGCCCTAGCTTGCTTTGTTGGCACCTCAAAAGGCCTCTCTGCGGCCTCTGCCAGTGCTTAGCGCCCGGAGCCGTCTCGGAAGCACCCCAAATGATGGGGTCTCGGGCGTCGTTCAGGCAGGGCTGTCTAGGCGTGGGCCTCCGCCTCGTCTTTCGGTCGCCCGAAATCCCACGAGTAAGAGGCCCGGACGTATCATGCACCGAGACGACTATATACGCTGCGTCGCCCAGCCCTCGCGCCCGTGGCAGCATAGATAGGAATTTGAAAATGCCTTTTTTGGAATTCCTTGTTCAACGAAACTGCGCTGTCGCTGTCGCTCGAAAAATACGCCCCTTTCGACTATCCACCCGCACACCAAGTCTGCTTGCTTGCTACCCAAGTACAATGCATGTCCATTGACCCACTCGGTCGGCCGACTCTCCAGTCTGCGGCCTCAACTCAAGAGCGACGATGAACGGTGCTCAAGGCAAGTGCCTTCACGCCCGCTCAGTCATCCCAGGTTTGTAAGATGCTTTGGTTTCATTCCTGTCCTGGCCATCTTGCCATTTCACCTTCCCCTTATCTCATACACTTGTCGTCACCAGCGAGGGGCGCAATTCCTTGTTGTTCACATCCCGTCTACACCTGAGACTGGGCCGCCGCCTTGCTCTTGTACGTGTTAGACCACACGCTGCGACGGGGCTGTGCCAGACGCTTGAGGCCGATCCAAGGGGTGTTGACGGGGCTCTCGCCCTCGTAGAGGAAGAGGTCGTACAGGAAGGCGCCGAGAGTGCAGCCAACGAAGGGAGCAACCATGGGGATCTGGACGACAACGTGTTAGCATTGGTACATCGACACATCGACAACGAATCCTCGACAGCGAACCGCCGACGACCCACACCGACGACAAACACAAGCAAACTTACCCAGAAGTAATAATTACCCGACGACCACACCTGGGTGCCGTAGCCGACAATGTACGACACCAGTCTTGGGCCAAAGTCACGGGCAAGGTTGATGGCGTAGCCGGTTAGCCAGCCCCAGCAAGCGCCAATGCCGAAGATGAGGAAGAACAGGCACAGGGGGAGAAGGTTGCCGGCGCCAATGTTGTCCTTGTCGGTCATGGCGAAGATGACGAACATGAGGATGGCCGAGGAGATGACCTCGGACCAGAACATGGCGGTCGTGTCAAGGAAGTCGGCCGGGTAGGTGCAGAAGATGCCCGCCGTCTTCATGGTGCGGATACCCGAGCCACCCTCGAACTCGTCAATGGCGTAACGGTAGTTGCCGTACACGACAAAGGCACCGGCCATGGCGCCCAGAAGCTGGCCAGCCGCGTACGTGGGGAACTTCCGCCAGGGGAGGCCGCGGAAAAGGCAGTTGCAGAACGTCACGGCAGGGTTAAGGTGACCACCAGTCTTGCCGCCGACGTAGACGCCGAGCATGACACCGATGCTGTGTTTCTGTTAGCTTTTGCTTGAACAGACCCCAACCCCCGGCAAGCTCGAGTGAGCTTGCGACGGGAGAAGGATGTCCTCGGAGGGAAAGAGCCTTGACTTACCCCCAGCCCCACGAGATGCTCTGGTATTCACCCTTGACGCCGTCACTGAGGACAACCTGGGCCACGACACCATCGCCGAAGAGGATGAGCATCATGGTGCCGAAGAACTCGGACCAGAAGTCCCTCATGTTCTCGCGCATGCGGCTCCACCAGAGCTGCTCATGCTCCTCATCATACGCAGCCTGCATCTCGGCGTTGCCCGCGTGCTCGGCACGGGTCTCACTCAGTTCGTGCTTCTGAGGGATCGACTTGTCCACGGAAGCAGACGACTCAGAGTGAGAGTCTTGATGAACGGTGATGGCCATTAGTTCGATGGTTCAAGAAGAAAAGACAAGGAGTTGATGGAGAGACAAGGAGTTGATGGAGAGACAAGGAGGGGGAATGAGGGGATGAGGGGAAGGAGATGTCAGGGCAGGATGGCCAAGTGTCTGTCTCCGGGGATGTCACCCATGGGGACGGGCTACTTCTTATGCATCTGTCAAACCTTCGCCCGATCCCCATCCCCCACGGGGCGGGGGCATCACGCTCGCACCATCCCTTTGGGATGACACGACCGGGGAGGCAGGAGGGGTCACGACTGGCCGGCCGGCCGGGACGCCCAGGAACGGAGAGGGGACGCCATCAGAGTCTCGAACTTACACATTCTCTCGTGGTGCTCGGTGGAGCCAGTCATGGGGGAGTCCATGTTGGGTGTGTCTGTCCGTGTACGAGGAGGTCCAGCCAGAAAATCTCTTTGCCGCCGGGGTTATCGGTATCACAGCAAGAACGTCGGTGTTGAAAAAGCGAGGATGGTACGATGAGACGGTAGGTTCGGGGGGGATTGGCGGGAGCTGTGGGTGATGGAGGGAAGGTTTGCGCAAAAACCGGGAGCCTGGTCGCCGTTGTGTAGGAGAGATGAGGGGCCGAGGTCTGCAGTTCGGGCGTCTCACCGAAGATATCGGGTTCGCGATGGCGGACAGCACCGAGGAGGATTCTCGCGGCGCCTGGGGCCCTGGTCTTCTTGACGTCCCCCGGAGGGGGCACGAACTTCGCCAAGCGCCCATGGGACCCCGATCGAACCCACGTTGTCGACCACCACCCACCGGCGAGCACCGACCTTGGATGACGGCCCACGACGGAAGAGACAGTTTCCCCTCGCCCCCTCCTCTTGGCCCACGCCCTCGCCCTCCTCACGGGCACGAACGAAGCCCCGACGATGGATCTGCAAGCCACCCCCGGGCGAGGGACGATGGCGGCGGCCCCTCCCAGAGAGTGCAAGTCCAGAGTCGAGATTCAAAGTCGAGGTACCTCCGTGTCGACAGCCAATGACATGCTGGCGTCAGCAAAGGCCAGCCCACAAGTGGGTGAGCAGAGCGCTCAGCCTGCGGCGCCATGATGGCGAAAAAGTGCCGAGCTACCACTTTACCAGTCCCACGCATGCATCAGCCCAGAGGAGTGCAACCTTTCTAGGGGCCTTCCATTGTGGGGAGTGGCATCGTTCGGTCCGGACAGCAACTTCCGTATTCGTCAACTTTTTGGTCGCAGACGGGATCGTAGTGGTCCTGGCTGACGACGGCGCACTCTCGGAGGGGCCGGAGCGTGGGCGTCATGGTTTTGTCTCCGTACAAAGCGGGGGCCCGTACCCACGACTTCTTTTTTGCCATCGGCTGGAGGCAAGATAGCTTGATTTCCAATGATAAGGCGCGCTGCCAAAGTTCAGATCAGATCCAGGAGGGGATCCATCAGCCCACTTAATCTGACTGCCCTCGGCGGATCAGTCGCTTTCTACCGGCATCCTGCGCGCTGTAGGAGAGGACAGGCCGGGCCGGGGGGCATGCACGAGTACTGGTACGTGACACACGACTTGATTGTTGGTTGAATTGATGGATGCGCCTGGTTTTGGCGATTTTGCGCAGCCAGTACCCAAGTGTGCCAAGCCCAGCGGTGCGTCGTTGCAGGCGCGGCTCGCCCGAGCCATGACATCGTTATTGCCTCGGCTGGCAGTACAGCTGCCCCAATTGAGTTCGCCAATGACGTGCATCGCGCTGTTTCGAGTAGGCAAGGCCGTGCTACCACGCAGAGGGGAGGGTGTGCTACCCCATGAGATCGGCGCCGCGTTGGAACGTCGGGGAGCACGGAAAAAGGGTGGTCAGGCGGCGGGCGCAGCGAGAGGGGCAGTTGGTGGCGGCAGATGTTCTGGACTGGCCAGATCATGGAAGTGCAGCGCAACGCAAGGCCAAGAGGCCACGAGGTGCGAGATGAACTCCTCCGCATCCCTGCGTCGCGCAACAAAGGAAGCAAACACCTGGGGGTTGGAACAGACCGCCGAGGCACCAACAGGCGGACGAACATGTCGACCTCGGCCTGGGTTCGCCGCACCAACATGCGCCCCTCGGGCGACGGACGGCTGGGGCTGCATTGGTTCGTTTCTGAAGGACCGCAATAGCACCGGGACGGACACCACGAGACGGCGCGGTCCCCACCACCGGGGGGCGAAGACAGTTGATGAAAAAGGGGTGGTGGGACCCGAAGGATGGTTGGCCGACCGAAACCCGAGTCGGCATGCTTATTCGGTGTGCTTTCGCGATGCATCTCGGTGCGTGCGGGATGACATCAACGGCCCTGAATAGCGAAGGGACCCCGTGGGTGGGGTATATCGCGGTCGGATCGGCCTTGAGGACCGTTCGGCTCCGCTTGTCAGGGAGGCTTGTCAGATGGATCCCTGGTCCGGCGGCGAAGGATCTCGACCTGTTCGATGGCTGACCTCGGGGTGCGGCCGGGTTTCACACTCCTCGGCGCCTGCCTGCCTGGCCTGGTTCCGTTCCTTGCGCTGCTGATGCCGCTCAAACCGCACATGGGCCGATGCGGGCGGCGCAAAATGGATTCTGAAGCGGCGCGTGACTGTCAGAACGTTCCATTGATGGAGACCTGGCCGCGGTAATCTGGAGAAGTTCATCTTCCCCAGGGATGAGCTAGCTGCACTCGTCTCCATCTCCGGACTGACCGGACGGCCGGGTCAGGAAGGATGCGGATGGCTGTCAAGAGGATGCGTCTGGGGGTGTCTTGGCCGTGGCGAGTGGTGGTTAGTTTGCTGTTGCAGTGCGGGTTAGACGGGGAGAACACGACGCTTGATGGGTGACCGAGGCTTTTCAGCCGTTGAAGTTCCTGCTGCGAGGCTCTGAGGTTGTCGTCGTCGTCTCTCCCGGCTGGCTGGATGAGATGTCGTCGAGCAAAATTCTGGGTCGTTAAAATGCCAAGTGACATGCCTGCCGTCCATCCCTGAACGCGACGGGAATTAACCGTTAGTGACCTCAGTGGCTTCTGTGGAAGGCGCCTCTGGTGGTCGCTCCTGCCCCCCCTGTACACGAGACAACGACCTCCGCGACTTCCCCCCGTCAGGCAGGCGACACACGCCCGGGCAGCGACAGGGGCCAAGGAAGCTCGTGAGGGGAAAATCGTGGCGGCCCTGGCCCCCCACTGCGGGCACACCACTAACACCCACAGTGCCTCTCCTCCAGTGGGCGGGAAAGTCCACGCATTGGAGCGAAGCGGTTTCCCCGTGGGCGGGCCTAGGAGGGGCAGAGCTCGCACGAGCGCAGCTACTGGTCCGCTGGAGCAGGAGCTGCATGGGTAGCTTCCCTTCCCCGAATTGACATTGACCCCGCCATTTCGCGCTGTCGGGGACCGACGCAGATAAATATTCTGGCCGTCGCGTCCGATCGTCGACCCGTCTTGCACTCCCCTCCCCCGTACTCGCTCTCCCGCACTCTTCTCCTCTGCTTCTTGCTCTTCGTCTTGTTCGCGAATACCCCCTCCAGCTACACGACCGTAGTCTGCATGCTTTCCTCCCTTCTCCCCATCAGAACCGCCATAAACACCATCCGCCGCCACGCCGACAAGATGGCCTCCAACATCCAGTTCGTCGGTGCCATCGACCAGGGCACCACCAGCTCCCGCTTCCTCATCTTCAACCCCAAGGGCGAGGTCGTCGCCACACACCAGCTCGAGTTCACCCAGATCTACCCCCAGCCCGGCTGGCACGAGCACGACCCCGAGGAGCTCATCTCCTCCGTCACCACCTGCATTGACGGCGCCGTCGAGGCCTTTGAGAAGCAGGGTCACTCCAAGTCGCAGATCAAGTCCGTCGGTATCACCAACCAGCGCGAGACCACCGTCGTCTGGGACAAGACCACCGGCAAGGCTCTCCACAACGCCATTGTCTGGACCGATACCCGTGCCCAGGAGCTCGTCCGCCGCCTCAAGCACCGCCTCGGCGCCGGCGAGCTTACCCAGCGCTGCGGCCTGCCCCTCTCCACCTACCCATCCGTGAGCAAGCTGCTCTGGCTGCTCGAGAACGTCAAGGAGGTCAAGGATGCCTACGAGCGTGGCGTCCTCGCCTTCGGTACCGTCGACGCTTGGCTCGTCTACAAGCTCAACGGTGGCCCCAACCGCAACATTCACGTCTCCGACGTTACCAACTCGTCTCGCACCATGTTCATGAACATCGAGACCCGCCAGTACGACGATGAGCTGATTGACTGGTTCCGCGTCGACGCCAAGAAGGTCGCCCTTCCCAAGATCGTTCGCTCCTCCGACCCCGAGGTCTATGGCTCGCTGGCCTCCACTTCGCTCAAGGGCATCAAAATTACCGGTGTTCTGGGTGACCAGTCCGCCGCCCTCGTTGGCCAGAAGGGCTTCTTCCCCGGCATGGCCAAGAACACCTACGGCACCGGCTGCTTCCTGCTGTACAACGTCGGCTCCAAGCCCGTCATCTCGTCGCACGGCCTGATGACCACTCTGGCCTTCGACTTTGGCGAGGGCAACGTCATGTACGCTCTCGAGGGCAGCATTGCCGTCGCTGGTTCCAGCGTCAAGTTCCTCGTTGACAACCTCAACTTCATCGAGTCCTCCTCCAAGCTCAGCGCCCTGGCCGAGACTGTCAAGGACAACGGCGGTGTCACCTTTGTCACTGCCTTCAGCGGCCTCTACGCCCCCTACTGGATCGACGATGCCCGCGGCACCATCTTCGGTATCACTGCCTACACCAACAAGGGCCACATCGCCCGCGCCACCCTCGAGGCCACCTGCTTCCAGACCAAGGCCATCCTGTCCGCCATGGAGAAGGACAGCGGCGCCGCTCTTACCGAGCTCGCCGTGGACGGTGGCATGTGCAACGCCGACCTGATCATGCAGACCCAGTCCGACCTGATTGGCATCCCTGTCAACCGCCCTTCCATGCGCGAGACCACCGCCTTTGGCGCTGCCATTGCCTCCGGCCTTGCCAGCGGTGTCTGGGAGTCGTTCGACGACCTCAAGGATGCCAACACCGAGGGCCGCACCATCTTCAAGCCCCAGATCACCGACGAGGAGGCCACCAAGAGGTTCAGCAAGTGGGAGAAGGCTGTCCAGATGAGCGCCGGCTGGGCCAACTAAGCGAGATTTGCGCGAGCGTTAGGGATGCCGGGCGCTGGGCATCATGTGATATTCTTCGTTCATATACCAGGCAGGGCGACACGGGACAATTGGTGGATTTCTTGGATCTTTGCACTGTACCATAGGCTTCTCATGAAGAGACGAAATGATCTTTCCCTACCCATCTCGACATGTGACGAACGCTCCGACCAACGTACGCCCACGCGCTCGGAACCCATTCCCCCCTAACCTGACGCTCGGGTTGCGGGGTCCGTTTAGATCACTTGTCGGTGAGCTCGGCGAGATGATTTTGGGGCCGGTCCACTTGTCATCAAGGATTTACTGCGGCCTGGTTTTCGTCACCGAGCCATACATCATGTGTCTGCTGCGGCCGGTCATCACGGCTTGGCTCATGTGGTTCAAAATCGCCCCCAAGCCGGGCTTCCCGCACCAAGGCCTTGGGACACATTTTGCTTGCGACTTGGAGCACCTTGGCCCCTGGTGCTCAAATTTTTGAGGCTCTGCGGGTCTGGCTTGCAGGAGACTGACTCGGTGGTTTCTCTGACAGGCACTTTGGTCAGGCCAGGGACACACGGGCTGCCCGAAGAAAGAGATCGCGAGAGAGGGTCCAAACTGGGATCAGGTGCTCGGAGGTCGGGAATCATGGTACTTATGTGCTTGCGCTTACCAAGTAGGAAGCAGACTCGGCCTCGGCCTCGTCACCCGTGTCCGGAGAAGGCTCTCCCCCCGGCGAACCAAGGATCGCCTTGAGAATCTCGGCTCGGTGGGCGGTGGCCACGTGCCCGGTGAGATCAGATTGACAGTCAGACAAGGTTGATCCTTCGTGCCCTCGACCAAGATGCTTACGCCGCCATGTGCCCAGGGCGGCGTGCCCGCCAGCCTGCCTGCTGTCTCCGGGGATGCCACGCCGCTTCGAGGGGGCAAGTCCGCGTGCTGCGGCCGAGGGGCTCGGGGCTGGAGGATGGCAGGCTAGGTGATCCTCGCGAGAAGGACCCCGAGATCTCAAGGCCATCCTGGCCTCTCCGGGCTGTCCCCGGTGCGTGATTCCGAGGTGACCAACCGCCCTCGCGGTCGTCTCGGGAGTCCACCGATGTCAGGCCAGGCCAGGGGGGTGGAGGGAAGGGAAGGCTGTCAAGCTGTCTTCCGGTGCTGACCGTCCGCGAGGTTGGCCGTCAAAGGGGGGAGGGTGGGGCTGACGAAGGATGAACGGGTGGTGGGCGCACGGCACGGCGGGGGTGCCTGGGCCGCCGGATGGGATGATGATGGGCAAAGTACCGGTACATGAGGCCCTGGGGCTTTTTTTATACGCCGGTCGTCCAGCGTCGTGTTGGAAGGACAGGTGCCCCCGCTTTGCGAAACAGACGGCACACCTCGCACTCGCAGCGTCGCAGCGTCGCTGGGTTTGAGGGACATCCCTGGGGGTCGCAGCGCATGCGGTCGAGGATCTTTTGCCAAGGGGAACTCCGAAGTCACGTTGCGTGCGTTTTTTCATTGTTGGCCGTTGCGACGTGGTTCATCTACCGAGGCCGTCTTCCCCCTCTTGTGCGAGTCGTCGAAGATGTCCGATGGCGTGCGGGGAGAGTGGTCGCTATGTCCGATCGAAACGAGGGCGTCCATGACTGCCAAAACCCACAGGGTCCAGTGATCACCTGCGTGTGTGATGTGAGCGTCATCGTGAGATAGGGCCTTGGCCTTTTGGCTGAGTTTTGGAGGAGCTTGTTTGCTCACTGCCGGGGATGCCCACGCATGCTGGTTTTCTCCGATGTGGATTAGATAAGCTAAAATTTTACAGCGTGATGAGGTGATGCGTCTTGGCCGTGGATTCGAGGAAGGAAGGACCGGACCTGGACCTGCTGAACACTTGAGGCTGCGGAAGCTGCGGGAGGGCAGGTGCGTCCGCGCGGACGGGAAGGAAGGACCGGTCTTCGTAGCTCATTCGAACCATTGGAAACTTGGAAGCATCCATTCCATTCCTCCCGCCCGAAGTCCAGACGGTCTCCCGCACACTGCATCGCCAACCTGCTCGCCGGCTCCAGCGCCCGCGCCGTCTCCCTCTCCCGGGCGACAGGCTCAGTGTCTAGCCTCCACCCTCCAGCCGCGCAGTGGGCTCTCTGTCCTCTCGCTTGACTCGCCCCGACCGTCGCCTCGCCCGTTCCGAGCGCCCGGCGCATACACAACCCCTGTTCGTCCTGGTTCTGCCCCCTTCCGCCCGCCTGTTGGCGTGGGCTGGCGGCCACTGGAGCGCCGCGCCGCAGTCCCTCGGCGGGATGTCCGCTCTTATTCCCCCTATGTGGGCGGTCGTCGCCCCCTCGTTGGCCCAGGTTTCACTGTTCAATCTGATCTTCGTCCCCACATCACCCATCGATAGCCTCCAAACCCCGAGGTTCAGCGAGCCTCGTTACAAACTCGGCACTCGTCAAATCCGCCACTGTCACTCACTCCAAGGGGTCGTCAATCACGTTGCACCGCACGCACCACGCACGCACGCATAGCCGCTCATCTTGCGCGGGGAGCTCCGGGGTAAGGCCAGCGAGCGACGCCGACTTTTATGCGCCTCATCGAGCCACAATCCCCCCCTGGACTAAGGAAGGGAGCCTCTCATCGTGAGCCTGCTCTGTTTGAGCAAAATACAGACCGCCCTCGGATACAAAATGTGGAGTGAGCCTCCTCTCACTGCATGCCCACGGTAGACATGTCTGCACCCCCGGACCCTATGCCCGAGGAGGAAGCGAACTCGGGATTCAGCCACGACGAGGGCGAGATCGAAGGCGATGGGGCCGACGGCGGCTCGAGTGGTGATGAGACCTCGGCGCCAAATACCGCAAGCATCCTCGACGATAACCCTTCGGGCTCAGGCCCGAGGAAAAGGAAGCGGGTCAAGTACCAGAAGACATCGTGAGTCCCGCCGAACCCCCTCCGTCGCACGTCCAGACCGGCTGACGACATGTCCCCTCAAGGTGCGAACTCTGCAAGGCGCGCAAGGTCAAGTGTGACCGTGCCGAACCCGCTTGCTCCTGGTGCGCCCGTCACAACAGGACATGTGTCTACCTCGAAAGACAGAAGCCCGGCAGCCGTATCGGCTTTGGTCTCGAGCTCGAGGCAAAGGTCAACAGGATCGATGCGTTGCTGCAGGCACTCGGTCGTCGCGTCGAGCATCACATCACCAGCGACCACATCGCCAATGTCGAAGGGCTGACCCCGCCCGTTGCCGGCGCGCCGCCATCGCAATTCGACCAACTGCGCCACCATGAGGCCAACGGCTTCAACGCGACCGGCCAGTTGGCTCAAACGCCCTCGTCGCAGGGCAACGGCCCCGTCTTTGCGAGCGACTCTTACTGGGCGCAAGCCGGTGATGGTCCTGATTCAATTCAGCAGTCTGGCGACCACAGGACGTCGGTGCAATCCCTACTCAACCTCTCCACTGCCGACTCCTTTGGGCATCCGAGCCCTGCCGTGCTGAGTAGCCGACGAAAAGAGCCATCGTCATTGTCCGCGTCGCCAGACCTGCCGCCGCATGACATGGTGTATACGCTTGTTGATCTTTACTTCAAGCACTGCAACACCTGGTGCCCGATCCTTGACCGAAAGACGATATTCGGCAGTTTCTTCGGCTCAACCTCTTTGAACGAAGCCGACAGAGTCCTTCTCCATGCCATCGTGGCCACGACGCTGCGATTCTCGAAAGACCCGAGATTATCGGCGGAAATGAAGGCACATTATCACGCCGTGTCAAAACACACGGTCCAGCTGTACGCCATGGAAAACGTGAGCGTTCAGGCGCTCAGGGCGCTGGTCATCCTGTGCCTGGACGAGCTGGGAACATCCAACGGACCCAAGGGCTGGAACCTGTTGGCACTGCTGTCGCAGAATGTCCGGCAACTCGATCTATGCGAGGAGGGGAGCGTGTTTTTGTCCGCTGAAGCAGATGACATGCCGCAGACTGGATCGATGCGAAGGGTTGCCAACGCGCCCCCCGATACATGGATCGAAGACGAAGGCCGGAGACGACTTTGCTGGATGGTATACCTGCTCGACCGATACGCGACATTAGGAACGACGACCTTTGACTTCATCCTCGACGACAGCAAGATGAAGAGATGTCTTCCTTGCTCTTACGACCTGTTCTCACGAAACGTGCCCGTCGAGACAAGAGCGTGGGCATGGACATCCGAGCAAGCCGCCATCGCCCCAACGATGAACTACACCGTCAACCGACCCGAGAACCTAGGCAGCTTTTCCTACCACTGCGAAATCCTTCGGATACTCAGCAAGGTGCACAACTTTCTCAAGGCACCGATCGATGTCACCTCGTCTTCGGAGATGGCGGGCTGGCGGAACTCTTACCGAACCCTCGACCGGGCCCTTGATGGTTGGCTGCAGAGCCTGCCGAGCGAGTACAGCAAGATCTCGGCGCTGTGCCACTCCGATCCCGCGAGCCGGGTGGCCAACTGGTTCATGCTCCACAGCGCCTTCGTCACGAGTGTCGTCCGCCTTCACTCGTCCGCCGCCTACCCGACCGTGCGGTCCAACTACTTCGTGCCCTCGCACTACGCCATGCAACGCTGCCTGTCTGCCGTGCAGAGCCTGGGTGACATCGCGCAGGATGTCTTGGATGCCAACGGCCTAGATCTTCTCGGCCCGCCATTTGCTTTTTCACTCTGGGTTGCAGGTCGCCTGCTGATCGTACACGCCGCGACTGTCGAGTGCCAGGTCGACCCACGCATCGACTTCTTCATCGACACGCTGCAGCACGTCGGCAAGTACTGGGAGGTGGCGAATAACTACGCCAAGATCCTGGCAAGAGTCGTCGCCCGAGGACGCCAAGGGGACATGACATTCACAGCGATGAGGAAGTACGTGGCCCCAAACACCACCCCTCTCTCCAGTCCACCTGCTAACAGTCACTAGGAGCTCCCACGACCTCGTCATGCTGACATCCTCCACCCGCCTCTCCGGCACCGAACCCATGTCGACTCAAGTCACCTCCCTCCACGAGCTCGACTACCTCGACGTCTTTGACTTTTTCAACTACCCCAAGGTCGCGCAGCCGCCCTCGGCCGTCGGCAACGCCGGCAACCAGCAGACAAACCTGGTCCACGCCCAGTCGCTGACGGGCATGGGCGGCACCGATACGGTGCGCAACAATGGCATGCCGGACCCTGACTCGGACTGGCTGGGCTTTGCGAGTCCTTTTACTTGAGCGATGTTCTTTTTCGGCAGGACTTTTGATGGATTTACTTTTGGGTTATACGTGTGAAGCTACAGAAGACAAGACAGTACCTACCCGGCGTTACGGCGCTGGTTTCAAGATTCAACAATGATCATTTCCTCCACTCGAGTTACTGCTCCATCGTCATTCCTCGCTGTCCGTCGGGACGACGAGGCTCATCTCCTCGGTTGATGAAATGAGCGTGTCCAGCTCTCCCACGACTTTCCTACACACCGCCTGCTGCAGCCGACTTGGAGATGTCCTTTCCCAAGCCGCGTCCAAAGTCGCAATCCAGGCATCTCTGTGTGAGATCCCGGAATTTGGGCGATACCGACGAGGAGAGCTTCGCCGCCTTGCGAACGGTCACAACGTCTTCCACATCAAACTCCGCCCACCGGTCGATCTGAAGAAACGCGACTCCAAGACTCCACAGCGGCCAACTGATGTTGCACAGGATCTCCTGGTCAGTCATCGTGTCGTGAAATGCCTGCTGGTCCACACCTGGTGCTCGAACGTCCTCCATCAGGCCAGTCAGTGTCCTTGCAAACTCGACGTTGACGTGCATTGTTTCGAGCGACTTTGATAGGTCCTCGATGTCGTCTGGCACGAGCATGGCCAGGTCCTGGAGCTTCCACAGCTTTCCGAGCCACGGTGTTGAATGAAGCTTCAGCATCGTCATGGCTACGTATCTACTCCCACTGCATTGGTCAAAGGGAAAGCACTTGTCGCGGACAGATCAGCGGTCGACGTCGTTCGGGGCGACTCTCAACCTTTTGAAGAAAGAATCCAGCACCGTTACAAAAGAGCGCCTGCTTACTTAGTCAAGTGACTGGGGAAAGCAAACTGGGGCCGCCTGAGGAGACTTCAGAGGGAAAGGAACATGGCAACATCAGCAGCAGCAGATCATGACAACATCAACGAAACACATACAGTCGCCAAGCAATCGCAAATCGATTCTGGCCTTGGTTCGTCCATAGGAACGGCCAGTGCGTATGCCAGGACTGTTATGCACTACACACGGGAAGATCGCGAAACTGTCCATATCTCACCACTATCCGAGGCCGCGAAATCTGGATGCCCCTTCGACTGCCCTGCATGCGGCAAGAGCATTGTCATGAGAAGAGATAAGGACTGGAAGTAAGTGTTTCGAATTTGGGACAACCAATCATTACACACTGAAAGTTTACTGACTTTCTTTGCTCAGACAGCACTTATTTCAAGATATTTGTCCTTGGGTGTGTGTTGGCCCTGCCAATCCCCAGTGTGACAAGCCATTTTCGTCTCGCACAGGATAGGTGCAACACCTGGCAAAGTTTCACTGGCCTCTGCAAAGCCACACCTGTCCTCTTTGTGAAGAAACATTCACAGGTGGGAAGGAGGAAATCATTCAGCATCTAGTCAGCCACCTCGAAGAGATCTCTCTCGGGGCCCTTTCGCGCCATGACGACGAAGTTGACCCTGGAGAGCATGTGCAATACGTCGAATCCCTTCTGCCCTGTGTCGACGACGATGATCCTGGAGAGTAAGTCCTACACGCTGGGGCCCGTCTGCCCCATTTCGACAACGATGATTTTGGAGGGCTATAGCAAAACATCGAAATCCATGAGCGCCATTTCGACGAACATGCTCCTCGAAAGCACGAGCAACACCAATTCGGGCCCTTCGCATGCAAGAAGCGTGGGTGTGACTGGTCGTTTAGTAAGTCTAAAGACCTACGTCGACACTCGGCCGTGCATCTTAACACATCTGCAAGGCCAAGATATCGATGCGATTTCCCTGGCTGTACTAGAGAATATGCGAGGGCTGATGGATTGGCGAGGCACAAGAGGGACCAAAGGGCTCATCCTCCAGATCAGATCGTACCTTAGCATAGATAAGGTAATGTTGGCCTGGTAATACTCAAGATATAAGCGGCACTTTGTAGCTTAGGTGTCTTTCTTAGTCGAAATTTGGCCGACTGCTATTCAGACCTGGACTTACTTCTCGGGCTCTTTCATGTGAAGACGACCGGCGCCGCACTGTCAACCATCTGGAACTGGGGAATTGACTCAGGTATATAGGACCCTAAAGCAATAGGCATCCCGACAGTATTCTGCCGTTTGTGCGGTTAATCATGACAGCAACTTCCTCTTGTCATTAGGCTCATATGTGCGATCAGTGAGGTAGGAACAAATAACATGGTTTCTATGAATACGAAATTTTATCACTGCACGTAGACGGACACCTTTTAAATTCGTGTCGCTTTGCGGGAGTGTCACGGTCGAGGCAGAGGAAGGTGACGACGACGTGGAGACTGGAGCGATAGGGGTCGAGACAGAGGATGCAGATTTGAGCATGCGACGCAGTACAATGAGATGCGCCGAATCCAGTGATGCGCTTTGTCATTTAAACTTTCCCGCCGATTGAATTTCTACCTTGATGGATCTGCTGCGATGTGCCGGGGAATGCAAAGCAACGAAAATCGGGCCGCCCAAGCGTCTGGGGATGTCTCACCTTGGGCCTCCCTGTTGTGATGTCAGCGAAACACCCCTGATCGACCCCTCATCCACCTCCATTCATCCCTTTCCCCCTACCAACACAACACAATCGAACCCCTTTCATCATCATCTCACATTGCTCAACATGGCCGGCCTTCGCAAACCCAAGGAATACGACGTCAAGGACTCCAACGTCGAGCTCATTGGCACGGCGCTCGACCACCAAGTCAAGTACAAATCGGCACTGAGCGAGCCAGCTTGGCAAGGCATCAAACCCGGCCTCCACATCTGGCGCATCGAGCGGTTCCAGGTCGTGCCGTGGCCCCGCGACCGCTACGGCACCTTCTACGACGGCGACAGCTTCATCATTCTGAACACGTACGAGGTCGGAAATGACGAAGACACGCGCAAGCTCTTCCACGACATCTTCTTCTGGCTCGGCGCGCACACCTCGCAGGACGAGGCCGGCACCGCCGCCTACAAGACCGTCGAGCTAGACGAGTTCCTCAAAGGCGCCGCGACGCAGCACCGCGAGACGCAGGCCAACCCGTCGGCCGAGTTCCTGGAGCTTTTCCCGCGTATGCGCATCCGTCGCGGAGGCGTCGAGTCCGGCTTCCGCAAGGTCGAGGATGACCCCGCCGACAAGGAGGAGGTGCTGACGCTGCTCCGCGTCTTCAAGAACCCCGCATCCGCCGGTGCGGGCATCCTGGTCGTCGAGGTTGAGCCGCATTGGCGCAGCCTGGACGACAAGGACGTGTTTGTGCTTGATGTCGGTGACAAAATCTGGGTTTGGCAGGGTAAGACGGCGAGCCCGATGGAGAGGGCCAAGGCTGCGCAGGTCGTGCACGAGATGAAGCTGGAGAAGCATGTTGATGCCGAGGTCCTCGCCCAGATTGAGTCGCGATCGAGGATTGTGGTTGGGCTTCTGGGAGGAGGCGACGAGGCGCCGATGGATGGGTTCACCTGCCCCAGGCCTGTCAGGTCCGCGGGTCAGCAGGAGGACGGACAGCAGCAGCGCGACCATGCGCCCTCGAAGAAGCTGTTCCGCCTCAGCGATGTCTCTGGCCAGCTCGAGTTCAACCTCGTTAAAGATGGAGGAGCGATTGGCCAGCGCGATCTCGACGGAAACGACGTGTTCCTCCTCGACGATGCGGGCAAGGCGATCTGGGTCTGGGAGGGTGCTGGCGCCAGCAGACAGGAGAGGAAGAGCTGGCTCAGGGTTGCGCAGATGTACGCCAAGCACCTGCATGACACCCTCGGCGGGGATGATGCGTTCTCTACGCCGATTGCAAAGGTGGCCGAGGGCAATGAGAGCCGGGCGTTCCTGAAGGCCATTGCCGTGTAGGATGCGCTGCTTGCCTGCGATTTGGCCGAATAGGTTCAGGTCCAGTTCGCAATTGAAGCCGCCCATCACATGCAAGAACCTCTTTCTGTGCGGAAGGGCCCCGTGATCACAGTCCAGGACGTGCAAGACTTCGGAGGCTGGGAGATATGACCGAGATACTTGGTGCCATCCAGCCAAGGTAGCCTTGGCTGGTGACTGGTGGGTCGATAGTTCGGACATTGGGCAAGATGACTTGAGACTGTCGCATATGCCGGTGATTTCGCGGCAGCTGAATCATGTCACACGTACACTGCCTTCATGAGAGCAAGGCTAGGAACACCAAATGGGCCAGTCGGCTTCACGAGATGCGATGCGAGATCGAAGTGCTATTTGCACGGATGGGTAGCACAGCAGGGGTTTTGGATCATCCCGTGCGCGTACCAAGACAGGTTTCCTTCGCCGAGGGCCGGACCGATCCTACCGTCTTTGTCCCAGGAGGGGGGCGCAATTGAAAGCGAAGGAATCAAGGCGCTTCGAGAGATGAGCACGAAACGGCTGGGTTAACCTGCTCGTCATGCAGGCGTCCAGACTCGTCCTCGCTGTCTACACGGACAGGTGCAGCGACTCGATCAGACATCTACATCTTGGAAAGGCAGCGAACTTCTCTGTACCACCGCCTAACGGCTATCTT
Source organism: Plectosphaerella sp. P0831 (assembly GCA_014635975.1). Classification (NCBI taxonomy): domain Eukaryota; kingdom Fungi; phylum Ascomycota; class Sordariomycetes; order Glomerellales; family Plectosphaerellaceae; genus Plectosphaerella; species Plectosphaerella sp. P0831. Next base: position 153,804 of record JACAFV010000066.1, read on the forward strand.
TACCCCCCCAGAGGTCTAAGTGCGCCTTTGATGCATGCCCGAGGTGATTCTGACCCCTCGGTGACTGCAGAGCCCTGCGATCGATTTCGCCAGATACAACCGGACAGTGGGAACAGGGGGTTGACGCACCATGACGCCGTATGGTTCCTATACTCCGGTCAATACTCCGATTGACAATGGAACATTCTCAGAATTGCTACGACCACGGTTACAGGTCCTCGTGCCACCAGACTTCGCCTTCCAGGTGCCCTGGCCGGGCCCCAAAATAGGATGGTGCCACAACCTCTTCCTGTCGCCGACTCCCACATGCTTCCACGCTTCAGCGGCGCCACACAGGGAATCAAGTCGCGCCGCATCATCGTTGCCTGATACAGTCCGCACCGATAAGCGAAGTATTGAGGCTTTCTCTCATAGCGAGATGCCTCGGCGAAAGGGGGAAGAAGGCATAGTACTCTGAATGCCGACATAAGCCACGAGCCGTGGCTATTCTCAATCACCCGTGGGCGCGGCATGTGGTCTTCCGTGTGGGATGTCTCGAGCACATGCAGACTGGTGATTACAGCCACAACTGAAATGGGAGCAAGGCATCGAAGGGCGAAGCCCTGAAGCGCCCCTTCAGCCTTGGTATTGTCTTCATGTGTCTGGTCTCTCAACGAAGGTCGTATAAGTAGGAAGCTGCCAACACCGGCTGTGATGATTTCCACAACTTAACACTATACATTCTGTTTCTCACTCTCAGTATCATCTTTTGTTCAAATACGGTATTTTCTATCCATAGTCAACGTCATCACAATGCTCCTCTCCGCGGGCCTTTCAACACTGGCCCAACTTGCCCTGGCGTCACTTGTCTTTGGTCAACAACTCAACAAGCCCGCAGCTTGGCCCTCGCTGGACCAGTTCGGTCCAGCTCTCAACTCTCTCTCCAGAACAACGTACACCATTGCCCCCTGGGTCAACGGTTACATCTCCAAGGGCTGCAGAGACCGTGTTGTGCTTGATGGCAGGGATCCTACCAAGTTCAAGTCATACACAGTCACCATGGGCGATGTACGTGCTTCAAACCTTTGCGGAAAGAACTTCTGCTAACATCACGGGCTCTAGTGCAGCGTACCTTGGGTTGTCTGCCGTGAAGATGGTGCCGAGCCCGCCCTTCAGAAGCTGGTTGACACCTTCGCCCGCGTCCCCATCGGTATGCGGCAATACGTCGGCGATGTTGTGCACTTTACTGGTGACGGCGGTGCCTCGGCCTGGAACAGGCCTTGTATCGTCCACGTGAGCGGAAACAGTGCTCAGAGTGTGGGCGTCTGGCTGCACGAGGCTTCCCACTGCGTCGACGGAGCGGTATGTTCCCTTGCTACGAGAATTTCCTTTCTGCTATGATATTTGAGGCACCTGCTGAGATACAAGGCAGAATGGGATGGGCCTCACGAGTCGTGACCCGTCATGGCTCGACGCCTACAACCGCGACACGCACGTCGCCGATAACTACGCCCGCACCAGCCACGCCGAGGTACGTAATAGCCTGGCATCCTCCAAAGACCATCCGCTCATCATGTCCTAGAACTTTGCCCAGTACGCTGGTTTGGTCATTTATGATCGATTCACCAATAGAAAGCTCCAGATACATCTGCAGTACATGCAGATCGTTTATCAGATCCGCCGCATGGCGGCCGCTGCGGACAGCTCTCAGGGCAATAGGATGTTCGACTACTCCGGCACGAGGACTTGCAGCACCCGCTGGCCTCACACACCAGTCGTCAACCCTGCGACAGGCGCCATCATGAGCCGCAGGAGCTTTATTGCCCCACGCAACACTGGCGTCGTCATCTTGTCTCATCCCAAGGGGCTAAGGATGTCCCTATTTCCAATTGCACTCTGAAGGAGGAGAGTTTCTAATTTGGTTCTGTTTTTACTGTCACTTTGGATTGGGAGAATGCCGGTGTTTTTATCAGGTCGAGTTTCTTTGACAGATATGGCCGAGGCCTTTGTGACGCCACGGGGCTTCGAATGTTGGATCTATCATTCCTAAACTTAGACCGCAGGGCGGATTATCTGTGAGAAATAAATCAATGCATTGTTTTTTCTGGATGCAGTTCTGAACAGTTTGTTGGAAGAAGGTCTCGGCAAAGTTTGACGAAGTAGTATATACTTCGAAGCATCGAAGGTCTTCATTTCATATTCCAAACCAGACCATTCACACCTACGGACGACACCCATACCTTGACCGACTTGCCTATCTTCTTCCGACATTCATACTCTCATCTGACATCCAAACTTTAACCGACACCCACTTCGAGACTCGCCGTCTCGACTCACATCCCCTCCAAGGAGAACAATACCACAGCTAACTCAAGCAATCTCGAAGGTGAGTACCGTGTTCGACTCCCCACTCATCAACATGTTTGCTCTCATTCTTCTCGTCGCGTTTCTGGCAAGCCGCGTCTCCGCCCACGGATACGTGGCTTTCATTTCTCTCGACCACCATGTCTACGAGGGCTTCCGCAACCACAACCCCAACCCCAGCCCTGGTGCAATTGGTTTCTCGTTCACCACGCCCGACGAAGGCCCCGAATTGGACATCACCAGCCCAGACTTCGTCTGCCGACAGAGCGCGCAGGCTCCAAGCGTGTATGGACAAGTTTCCGCTGGCGGCTTCGTGGACATTCGGTGGACGTCGGCAGACCTCGAGCGCAACCCCAACGGCTGGGCGCATAGCGGGCCCATCATCACGTACATCGCCAACTGTGACGGCGACTGCACCACCGCCGACAAGACCAAGCTTCGCTGGACCAAGATTCATGAGTCTGGACTTATCTCTGGCCCCGCCAGCTCTCAGGGAATCTGGGCCACGGACACCATGCGCGAGAACATGGGCTGGGTTGGCTTCACCATTCCTGCTTCCATCGCCCCAGGCAAGTACGTCCTCCGCAACGAGCTATTGGGCCTGCACCGTTCGCATTTGATGGAGCCGGAGTTCTATCCCGGTTGTGTGGCCATTGAAGTCACGGGCGATGGCACCGATGATCTACTGGACAAGGGCGTCGTTGCTTCGGAGCTGTACAGCACCGAGGACGTCCAGCTGTACGGATTTGACTTTCACAACGGCGAGAGCGAGAAGGTCTGGCCTATGCCGGGCCCGAAGCTTTACCAGGACACCGGACGCCGCAACGAGACGACTGGGTGCCTGCCCAAGTACCGTAGCAAGCCTGGCCGCAACTCGACTACCCCTGGGGTGTCTGTTGGGTACTGAGGGCTTGGAGGAGGCGAAGGTGGATGACTTTGAGACGCTGAGAGGGAGGTCACTGGACGAGCTGAGGTAAAAGGGGTGTAGAATCTGCGAGCGCCGTTGGGACTGAGAAATTGAATTGTGACACTGGAGTAGCTGTGTTTAATCAATTGTGTGATGCTCTGGGAACTGTAGGCTCGAACTTGTGAGAGGACTTAGAATACCAGGAGACGACACTGTCTTCGGCAGGTTGAAAAGAAGTGCGGGCACTTGAAACAGATGCACCGCTGATAGCACCCTATCATAGGCTGCGTCACGGTCGGCGCATCAATGATATGGAGCGATCGGGGCAAGGAGACCCGTATGCTGGGACGGTCTACGGTCGGGGCTTTGAGGCGACTGGCGTTTGGCGATGCAGATGCAGTCTTACAAAAAGAACGGCTGCATAGCGAAGCTTTGAGACGAGACAGGAATCCTTGATGATTGAAGATGCTTTTGTGACGGACTCACTCCACTGGCCCCGGACAGAATCCCCTTGATCCCCTCGGTCACGTGTAGGGATCTTATCTGGCTGACTCAGCCGATAAGCGCTCAATGAGGTCAGTCTACCACAGCTTCGTCGATCTCCCCCTGGTCAACTCCACACCAGCTTCCGTTCAGTTCACTCCTGTCGCGATCACGATAGACGCCGCGTGGCACTTTTCTGCTCGACGACAACCATCTTGCGACATTGGATGTTTCCATCGATATACTCAGACTGTAGCGACAATAGCGATACCCTTTCCGACTCTATCCGCCATCATACCAGGCTATCTGCCCCTATTCACGGCCGTGGACCTCGACGTCCCTTTCCGAAGACCCTCCAAGTGCTGGACAGGACGACCTGGCAACCCATTCCAGCTTACAGCGGCGACCGAATGAATGCTACCCCTTAATCCATACCTCACCGCCTTCTTCCGAAGCCCTCTAGCCGCCCAGTGCGCCCCGGTCCACCACCACGTCCTTCTCGTTCCGAGCACCGACTTTCTCCTCTCCTCTCGGGAGACCGAGAGCGGGGCCTCCTCCCAGGATGTCATCACCTCGGAGGAGTTCCTAGCAAGCCATGTGCTGCGGGTGCCTGTCGCCGCCGTCACGCCTGCTGGCACCAAGGAGGGGGCCCCGAATCTCCGAGAAGTCCGAGGAAAGGCGAAGCAGTACACGACGCTGAACGGGCGCACCATCATCATTAAGGACACGCAGGTGTACACGAATAAGGGTGAGTCTTCTGCGTTGAAACTTGGCTACAACTATCGCTCACCAACTGCTCAGGCTTCAAGTCTCTCGCGCAAGCCCAGCTCATCCAGGATTCGATATGGTACCCCGACGTTCTCGAGCCACGACAATGGCTAATCTACTACATCACAAGACCGCTGATCGGCACGTGGGAAGAGATTAAGATCAAACCCGCGGTGTTGATAGACGGCATGGGGCGGCGGCAGCTGTTGGAGCAAAGACGAGCAAATGGCGGCGATGCGAGCGACAGCCATGTCCTTCCCCGGAAAAAGGACATCAAGAGCTTCCACGATCTCCTAAACCAGTTCCCCGTCATAGCCCGGCAAATGGCACCGGGATTGGAAAAGCTGTTTGTCGAGTTCACCACGGTGTTTGAGCGACCGCTTCCTCCACCCCCGTCGGCAGCCACTATTCCCGACCCAATGCCGGATGGTCCGATTGCGACAGCCATGCGAAAAGCAAGGTCAAACAGCTCGTCTCATCCAAAAGACGCACCCAATGGTCGACCAAAGTTCCCTGCGACGGAAAACTTCTTCGCCGAGGATGATGAGGACGTCATGCGCGTCTCCCTCGAGACGGCGGTCACCACGGCGATCGACCTGTTCCAAGGGGTCGACAAGCAACAACTGTCAATGCTGGGCGCCACCACGGATCTCACCGGCCCGCTTGTGGAGAGACTGATTGAGCGATACGTCACCGACAACGTCCATCACCTGCTCTTCCCGCGGCTCAGTGCCATGAAGCGACCGTACGATCTGGAGCTCGAGGCCAAGATTCGCCAAATGGAGTTTATCGATTTGTCGCAACTCGGCATCGGCATTGAAGGCGGCTCAAAGGTCAAACATGACCTGACTATCCACCTGGGGCTTGCCATTGAGGAGTTCAAGAAGATTGGCAATGCCCTCAGCCCTCAGCAGATGTTGGACGTGTTGCTCTTCACCATGAAGACCGTCACCCAGTTGACACATTCGTCAACGGAGAAACCGCCATTCACCATCAACGCCGACACCCTGGTCTCCCTCCTCCTGTTTGTCGTCATCCGCGCGCAAGTCAGGAATCTACAGGCTCGGTTGACGTACATGCGCCATTTCATCTTCATCGACGATGTCGACAATGGTGAGATGGGCTACGCTCTGAGCACTTTGGAGGCTGTTTTGACATATCTCACCATGGACTCTGGAGGTCTGCGTAAGGCGAGCCGGCGGAACAGATCGCTGTGGGATGCCACGCGCAGCGGCAACATGAAGGACCTTCAAAACATCATGGAGCCAAGCTCGGATGTCATTGAGGACGATGACGACGACGAGTTGTACGAGATCAGCCGTCCGTCCTCAAGCTGGAGCATGACCAACGGATCTACAGAGGCCACTTCGGTGGGGCGCTTCTCCTTGGGCTCCGGCCTGAGCCATGTCTTCCCATTCGAGTCGGTGAATGGCGAGCCCGAGGAACCCTTCACCCTGCCTGTCAAGCGCATCAAGAAGGTCTCGATGGACACAAGGAGCATGTCCAGCGGGTCAGAAGTTTCTTACCACTCAAGAGCCACCAGCTTCGGCACCATGACCAGCGCGCTCGAGGGGGATATCTCGGTCGAGCGCCTTTCGCAAACGCATGATGCTTTTGGCGAGTCCATCCTCATGATGGCCGTGCAGAACGAGCGGCCAGAGGCGCTGCGGTACCTCTTCTCCTTGACCCAGTACTTCACCCCGCTGTTCATCCTTGAGGACATGAACAACGAGGACACGACTCTTCTCACTGCTGCCGTTCAGCTTGGGAACGTCGAGATGATCGACATCATCCTTACCTTCATCAACACCTTTGCCACAAGAGAACAGGCTGTGCGGTACTTTGCGCTCCAAGATATATGGGGCAGGAGCTGCGCGCACTACATGTTCCAGGCACCTCACCTCATTGCCCGGATTGGACGGCTCGTGCCCTGGAGGCAAAGAGACAAGAACGGCCAAACGCCGCTGTTTGCGCTCTGCCGCTCGTACGATCATACAAACTATCTCGAAATGGTGCACGCAGGCCTCGAGGCGGCAACCGACGCACAGCAGGACGGCATGCCGTTGCACATTGACGACCACGTCGACCTCAAGGGCAACACCCTCCTTCACATTGTCAACGAACCCCATCTGGCGCTCAGGATCCTGCAGCAGTGCGACGTTGACGTCAACGCGACCAACGAGAAGCGGTTCACGCCCCTCATGGTGGCCAGCAAGTACGGACGACTCGATATGGTCCGCGTCCTGTATATCGACGAGAGAGTCGACGTCACTGCCAAGGAGCTGCGCGGGCTCACGGCGGTTGAGCTTGCCAAGGACGATGAGGTCCGCAATAAGATTGACGACATGTCGCTCTTCAGTATGCGACCCGCTCCGGACTCGCGCATCACGGGTGCTGTCCGGGCTTACTTTGTCGAGGACGCAACAATCAGGCTTGTCGTCAAGTCTGCAGCACCGGCCGACCCAACATGCTACGCCATTACAACGAGTAGGAGATCGTTGTCCGACTTTGAGCAGTTGGCAAATCTGCTCGCGCTCGAGAATCCGGCATCGTGGATTCCAGCCATTGCGAGCCCGAGGTCACCCTTCCAAATCCCGTCCAAGCCATCGCGGGCCATCCTCCGAGATATTCAGATCCGCAGCGACTGGTTTTTGAAGATCATGCTGGCGCACTCGACCTTTTCGACGCACGAGATGCTGTGGGAGTTCTTCCTTGTCCCGGACATTCAGCTGGACATGATGGAGCAGAGAGCCAACCTGAAGGCTGAAACCAGGGTTGAAAAGGTCCGGGACGAGCTGACGCCACTGGTGGATGTGCGCGAGGTTGAGCAGTTTGTCAACCATGCCAGGGAGATCATTCGAGGCGTCAACTACTCAACCAAGAGCGTTGCCCGACGAGTCAACGCAGTCGGCGTGGTTGCTTCTGGTGAGCCGCTCCTGTTTCTTCGGCGGGATGATTAACTGACCTTTTTAGACCTCTTCGACGCCTCGTCTCTGCTTCAACGCGCGGTTGCAACGCTTGATTATCTTCCACGACCCCACGTCGCTGCCCTCGAGTCGTACGTGAAGGTGCTGGCCCCGTCACAAATGAGCGCGAATGCCGTCTTCCACAACACGCTTCTGGCGTCTCAGTCGACTATCCAGGCCATTCTACTTTCTCTGTCACGCCCGCCAGCACTCATCACGCAGATGACCGCGACAAAGAAGTCGATCGAACGCAACTACAACTCTGTCAGCCGGTCTCCAAGATGGCCACTCGGCCTGCTCGACGACTCGCGACAACGATCCAACGAGGAGAAGGAGGAGAAGGCGCGGCAGGCCCAAGAGGAGCTCGACGACCTGGGTCGCGAGCTGCGCTCCACCCAGCAGGTTGTGGCCGGAGAACTCGCTGGCTTCCACGACCTACACGAGAAGATGGGGAGAAAGGCGATTCGAGAGTTTGCCCGAAGTACCCTGGTACAGGAGCGTCAGCGCCTGGAGGGTATGATGCGGGCGCTACGGAGGCTGAAGGAGAGCACAGGGACGCAGCCGATGAGAGTATCTGTCCCCCAAAGCCTGGTAGGCCCGACTCGCGGGCAAGTACCTGGGGGGCAGTCATCTGGAGGGCAGGCACCTGGAAAGCAAGCATCTGGAGGGCAGGCAGCAGGCAGTGTGGCAGGCAGTGCGGCAGGGGGAAGCTCTGGGTAGACGAGGATTTGGTGTGCGGCCGCTATGAAGCAAGGGCCGAAGGAGGTTTTCATTCAGCGCTCAATTTCGACGGCCCTCGGCATGGAGGGACTCCCAGTGGCGGGACATACCTTTCGGAGGGTCGTACTCATTGCTTTGGGCCTTGGGGCGCATCTCATGAAATAGAGCCAAGACGGCGTCTGGGTCATTCGACGGCGATCTAGCAGCACATGGCGACGGTCATAATGGGAGTGCTTTTTGTCACAGTGCTGGACATGAACATGGACCAAGGCGAACGTGATGAGGACGGGGGTCCCGGAGACCCCGAACGCTTTCTCCCAGGACTTTTGCGAAATCAGCCCCATCTTCGGCAAGTCGACACTGCCGAACCCATCCGGTCACCGTAGCAGCATCGCAACACCGAAGACAACAAGTTATCGATGTCACCACGTCGCGTCAACAAGACACGTCCCCATCCCCGAGCAGCGGCGCCGTCACGGGTCCGTGTCCGCGATGCCGACTCCCCCCACCCCCCGGCGCCGTCTTCATGCACCATGCCGTCGTCCCGCAGTAGCGTGTGAGTCAGAGTCACCAGAAGAACAAGAAATGCCTCTCAGCAGAAGACTGCCAGCGAACATGGGATTTCTGAAACGACGAGGTTCGGTGGAAACAAAGTCCCAATAGCGTGTCGTCTTGGCTCCCGACTGTCATCCCATGTCAGTTCCTCGACCCTGCTTGCCAGCTGCCCTGTCGCGCTTGGGCCAGGATCTACGAGAGCCAATCGATCACTGCCGCGTGCCGATTGGGCGGCGCAATCGCGGGGGCGCGTCGAGATTGGTTGGGCGCGTGGGGGATGGCCAATGGGCGCGTGTGGCCGGGGAGCGAGGGGGAGGAACCAATCGGGAGGCACAAGCAGAACTGGTCGTGAGGCGCGAGGTCGTGGCGTCTGTTTTTGGGAGGTTTGGTTGCTTTACGCGCCTTAGGGGGGAGGCTGTGCAACGGGGAGGTGGTTATGTCAGCGGTTGTGGGAGATGAAAGCTTCCAATGGGCGGTTGATGAGGGCATTTTGCAGGGAGGTGTCAGGCGCTGGGGACGGAATTAGGCGCAGGTCGTGGGTGTACTGGGGCATTTTACAGCGGGTGTCGCTGGAAACGACGCTGGGAGCAGTGGACGGCCGGTTACGAGTGTCAGTGTCAGTGTCAAGCGCCGACCCAACCTGAACCAGATGACGACGATGCCCTCAAGAAAGGCCGCCTTTGATGGCCGGCGTAATCTCGTCAGCCGGATGACCTTCCTGCGACGCGTTTATTACACTTGCGTCTGATCACCGGTCTGCTACTCCAAGCACCGCCTGATGCGCCGAGCGTCCCGACCACGGCAGCCTCGGCAGCCGGCCAGGAGGCATCAGACCCGACGGCAAGACCTCAAGCTGTGCCACGAAAGCCCAACTCGCGGCCAGGAGAGCGTCGGAGGGAGCCGGGCCAGCCCAAGATCCGCGTCAGTCTGAGAATCGCAACCCATACTCTGGTGAATCAGGCCTGAGGGCGGGCTTGTCTCTCTAAGCGCCCTCGTCGGAGGAGCCCCTTGCCGGCCCGTACCACTAACACGCAAGTTGCACTGCTACAGAGAAAAAATCCTGTAAGCGCCCGGGCGGTTAGGAGCCGCCGGCTCTGATGAAGCAGCCGCCTTGTCTTGGTTTTTCTTCTGCGACAGCCGACAAGCAGGCCACGGTGAGGCGAGATGAGGTGAGCGGTGGTGCTACGCTGGACTGGACTTGGGAGCCGCAGCCGCTGGTCATACGGGCTGGCGAGATTGCGATTGCGGTGCAGCGGCACTGCACGGGTTCGGAAGTGGAAGCTTGTCGCTTGGTGCATGAAGAACGGCCCGCCGGAGGGACCGCCCTTCAGCTGGTGCTGTAAGGCAGCTGTGCCGAAATGATCGAGAAGACGGAAATAGGCGGTGGGAGAAGCGCTAGGTACGAGGAGGGGAGGGCAGCAGGCGAATTTCATGCGGGAGAGAAAGGCCACCCAAGAGGGGAGAAAGCAAGAGAGACGAGGAACATGACTGGGAGTCGAGGGGGAAGGCGAGGACGGGCAGGGGAATGGCTGGCATCCTCATCCAGGAGATCGAGTCTCCCGCCTGTAACATCCGCTTTGGGCGTTGGGAATACCCTCTCGTCCACGTCGCGTCGTCTCGTTCGCCCGACCGCGACGCATCTCGGTCACCTTGACGACAGCGCGTGTCCGCACCCGCGCCGGGACGATCGTCGCGCTCCACGGTACACGCTCCCCCAGCACCAGCATCAAGCTCCATGCCGCTAATGCTGTATGCCGATGGGGTCGACAGGTCCAAGGTTCGAGGCGAGGCGAGCCCATGCATCTAAAAATGAGTCACA
>JACAFV010000067.1:0-163918 GCA_014635975.1 Plectosphaerella sp. P0831
CCCCCCGGGTCTTCCAGAACTCCCAAGTCTCAGAAATCACTTGTTTTGTTGGAATGACTCTAAGCTGTTCTCTAGACCACTGGAATATGACGGGTGGTTGCTGACGTGCTCCTGGTTTCCTGCATCACCCCAGTGCCTCTGACGTGGTGAAAGGAGAGCATTGGAAGCCTAAATACTTGGAAGCAAACAGAAACAAAACCTATAAACTGGTCTTACTTCAATTGACTGTAGACAAACGCTCCCTGAGAGCCGCTGACACCATCTCAGATGCCTTTCTGCAATCTGACAGATGCAGGAGACATGTCAAGGCAGAGACAGTGCGGCGACTCTGAAGCCCCTTTTCTCCGCCAGGACCACGATTGCCTGCCTACTAGCACCCATTGCATATCGCCGGATTGACCGGAATCTCTCTGCAGCTACCAACGCATCCTATGAAACCCCTTCTTTGTCCTCCGACACCGCCTCAGGCTTGTAGGTGCCTGCGCCGGGCACTCCCGCAATCCGATCCGTTCGTCCCCAGATCGATGACGCCGCGGGGAGAATGCACCGGACCTTCACCCAATGACGTCCCCCGCCTGGCCTTAATGACAGCTTCATCCGCATGCACCCCTTCTCAAAATTGACTACATATCCCTGCGCCAGACAACTAATTCCATGAACTGACAGAAACCATCTCCCAAAATCTGACCGACTCACCGCTTCCTGTAACCACATCATTCAGCATGGGCATCACACTTTCCACAGCCAAGTGGCTCGCTCCCCTCTCATGGGCCATCGACTTTGCCGCCCAGCTCTACGGCATGCTCAGCGACCCCAGCATGAAGCAAATTCACGACTCCAACATATCATTCTTCTCCCCCCAGCCCTACTTCATCGGCGCCTTTTTCTTCCCCCAGCAAATCGCCCAGCTTGCCTGGCTCTGGCGACTCCACAACGCCCGTGATGCCTCCTCAAAGACTACCGCCTCCATGGTCGACTATGCCCCCTATTATGCCCTAGGCAACCTCTGCATCGCCGGTAACCCCCCCAACCTACCTAATGCCCTTTGTACTTGAATCTGACATTCTGTAGCCTGGATGGTCTTCTGGAACCAAGACAACCTCGAACTATCCAACGTTTTCGTCACCGTTAACTCCGTCGCTCAGCTCTATTTCATCTCCTCGCGCCTGCCGCCCATGGACCCCCAGTCCCGCGACTCGGTCCTGACGCACGTCGTCTCCAAGACATTTGCTGGTATCGGCGTCCTCGACCTGCTGCACAACACGTCGGCAGCGTACTTTGTCGGTGCCCAGCCCTCGACTCTCATAAAGGCTTGCACGGGTGTCGCATTTGGCGGCCTTGCTGTTGCTAGCGACTGGATCTTTGGTGGGTGTCTCGTCTATGACCTTGTAGCGCTGTGCGTCGGGCAGCATGTGTACGGGAACGGATCGTGGAGCAAGCTTTTGGCCGTGTATGCGGCGGGCACTGCTACTGTTGTTGGGTTGAAGAATACTTTCAGGTGAGTTGGCCCGGATTTGAGATGGCATGTAAGCTGACAACCACAGGCCTCCCTACCAGCCTGGTTCCACGGCTGGATATCGTGCTTTGTAGATGGCGGGTTGTAATGATTCATGTAATGTACCTGTATCCCTCGAAGGTACAGTTGTGAACGTACTGGATGCTTGGACATCTCACCACCCTCCCACTTCCGCCACCATAGAAGTTGTACCAGCATGTAATCAAATATGCTCTCATCATCTCGTGGTATCATCTATCTCTAAGCCATGTCTACTGTAACACTCGCTACACCATCGTCGGCGCCCAATTGCGCAGCCACTCGCGCGCCTTGTCCAAGTCCCCATTGCCCGCATCACACGCCGCGATGCACCACTCGACCTCAAATACACCCTCACCTGCCAGCATCTCCGCCAGCCGCCGCCTCTTCTGGCTGCCCTCGTCGACGCAAAAGTGCATCGGTTCCTGCAACTCATGAATGGCCGCGACAAGCGGCCGTATCGCCGGCATGGCGGCCTGAGACGTGGCGCCCATGGGCTCAAGACCCAGGTTGGCGCGGCCCGTCTTGCACCACTCATTGCCGCACCACGCCTTGCGGCAGCCGGTCGTCAGCTGAGAAAGGTACTTGCGCTCGATGCGGCGTCGCAGCGCCTTGCCCTCCGGGTCGTGCATGCTGACGTAGAGCGGACCATAGCAAAGGGAGCAGAGGCCGAGGTCGTTGCCGGGCCCTTGCCCCATGCGCGTGCCGGCCCCGACAGCGCCGTTGGGCCCGACGCCGTGCAGTGTCCTGCCGCAGGTGGCGTTGCGGCAGATCTCGGGCTTCTGCCGCGAGACCTTGTCTAGCTCGTGGTGCTTCATGTGCGCGCTCATGTCGCGCAGGCGCACAATCTTGTTGCAGAGGTGGCAGTTTGTCGTGCGCGCACCGTCGGCTAGCTCGTGTGCTGTGAGGCCTGACAGGAGGACCTCGGCTGAGGGGTTGACGGGGTCACCTTCTTGCGGGACTTCGAGGTGGCAGAAGCGGCAGAGGATGAGCTTGCCGGGACAGACGCTCGTCTTGTGCAGGGCGAGCTCCACGAGGGACGAGACGGTCGTATCGCACGAGGTGCACGTCTGTTCCGTGTGTCGCACGCTGTCGTGTTTTCGCTTGCTGGCGGCAGAGTCGCCAAAGGCATCGTCTAAGTCGCAGTGCCAGTGGTCCTCCCATTCCTGTGAACCCTTTTTGAAAACTGCCTTGCACTTGGGGCAGGTAGTGTTGTTGCGGAGACAAAAATTCTGGTGTAGCATCATCGTCCGTTTGGGTATCCATTGCCGACAGTTGCTGCATTGCTCGTCTTCGGGGGAGTGTTTCAGCGCGGATGGTTCTGTGCCGTGGCCGTTGGTGACAGTCTTTCCCCCTGCCCTGAGGGAAAACTTTGTCGCGCCATCAGCGCCCTGCCTGTGGGAGGAACCATACACTGATATAAGGAGCTCCTCGGCTCCGTCGAGCTCGACATTTGTTGGCTGGATCGTAATTGTCTTGATACCGTCCTGTGCCGCTGAGAAGTCGCCAAGAACGTGCTCATGATCGCGAGGAAGTGCTCGTTGGCGGGTAGATTTAGGGCTGATGAAGAGATCCAGAGCGTCTGGAGGACTGATCCCAGAAAGCTCGATGGTGAGGGGATGTGCCCGGTCCCAAGCGGACAGGTTGTAGTCAACGTATTCGCCTGGGAGGACCTGACCTTCAACGGCTTTCCAGATATCGATAGCGCCGCCTCCTGACGTCCCTCCCGCGGTGCCTGGCTGCGACTTGGCCATGATCTGGCGTAGGGTTTCGCGAGCCTGCTCCTCGTTAAGGGCCTCAATGTCGACTTCTAAATCCGTATCGACCACACAGATGCCGTTGCCCTCGGGGAGAAACTTGTCCACCAAGAACCGGTATTCCTCCCCTTTGACCCCTCGCACCGTGAGTATCGACTCTTTTGTGAGTGTTGTGTAGCTTTCGCGGAGCTGTCTCTCCAGTAATGGCTTCCAATCGTCTGGGTTGTACCCAGCTTCGAGGGGCCGCAGTCGGACATAGGTGCCCTTGGGGAGTTGTTCTGCGTGGATGGTGACACGAGGTGCCGTTTCGATCTCCATCTCCTGTGATTCGTCGGGGCCAGGCTTAGTCTTCTCCAAGCCTTCTGACCCAAAGTCTGCCAGTGTAATGCCTAGCGCCTCCATGAGGTAAGTCGGCATCACCAATTGCCCCTCGTCGGCCGAGAACTCTCGAATACCGGCATAAACAGCATTGCCATTCGCTTGGTTGACGATCTTGAACATGAGAGGGTTCGGCAGCTGGTTCGAATCTCGGTAGGGCGCATCGTTGCGGTCGGTGAAGCCCTCGCGGTAGGGGTTGAATGGGTCGCGTCGGATGTATGATTGCGAGTGAGGGGCCGCTGGTGCAGCGGCGAGAAGCTGCTCCAGGGCGGATTGAGGAAGGAGGATTTTGTCGCCCCGAAGGCTCTTGGAAGCAGCTGCTGACGGCGGCGCGACCGCAAAGGGGGCCGACCACTTCAGTTGGAGCTCTTCGTCCATGATCACCGTTGAAATGTCGAGGAGGGGTCGAGAGGGTTCGGGGTCGGAAGAAGCTGGCAGCGGGAAGAGGGTACAACAGTTCTAAACATGACCAAATGATTGTGTGAGGAGCTTCAAGAAACAGAGTATTTCCGCAGCGACAATCAGGCGTCGACAAGAACACGACTGCCCTCAAGATGAATCAGCGTGGTGACGGGTTTCTTCGAGATTCCATCACGACCCGACCGCGGCAACGAGACTCGGCGATAAGGGGGCGATAACCAGCCACCGACAATGACGACAAGCAGTCCACAAAATAGCACCATCCCCTTCCTGGCTAGCTCGCGCCACACCTCCAGCCACACCTTGACTACTGCATGTTAAGAGTCAGGCCAGGTCATCCGCCCTGAATCTCGAGTCAAGAGAGTCAGTAGAGTCTGGCAACAAAACGACAATCTCGACGATGGCAGCCAAGAAACCCATCCTGAGCATGCGAAGCAGTTGGCGCTTGTTGTTCAAACTTCTTTAGGTTTGTCCGCGCAGTTGTCCGCCAGGAACGGGAGGGACCGACCGACCCTCGACCCTGTACGGCTGTACCTGACCGTGCTTTTGCCTCCCTTGCCTCCCCCGTGTTTCCCAATGTTCTAGCGGGCGTTTGTTCTATTCTCATCAGTCGACACGGACCTTGTGGTAGCAGTCGAGACGAGGGAAATGGGGCACGGCCAAAACACGCAACGCCTCTGCTGCCGTCGTCCGTCGTTGGTCGTCGCGCCAGACGCGCAGCGCAGACGGGGCTCGGGGCCACGGATCGACTGACCGGCGGTGAGCACTCTGCCATCCACAACGACGGCAGCAGTGCCCCCCATCGTAGGTGTGAAGGGGGGTCGGGACGCAGGTAGGGGATTCCAGGCCCGACTCAAGCTGGTTTCCCCTCCCCGGATGTTCGCTCCCCCGCGGCGGGCTGTCGAGCGGCGCGCACATCACGGGACGCCATGCGGCGCGCAGGATGCAGTGGTAGTGCTGGTGTATGCATTCGTGGATACCTGTAGTCGTCGTCAAACTCGCCGGCCGGACAGTTGAGTAATTGGCCCGCATTAGCAGATGGCCGCTGAAAGCACACTGTGACCCCCCGCTGTGTGTTCGCACTGGCAGCGTGAGTGTGCCGCCCCAATCCCCGGCCGAAACATGCCAGCTATTTCCGCCGCACGAGACGGGGCGAGCAGATAGGCGAAGAAGCACCGAAGCACGGGGTCCAGAAGCTCCGTGCGCTAGCGCCGCCCGCCGCCGCCGCCTGCACCGTGGAGCGTGGGAGCGGAGTGGGAGCGCGTGGACTCGTGGAGCGTGGCCCCAATGGATGACCAGGAGGGAAAGATTACGCGGGATGCTGCGGCTAATTTGGTCGTGTAACAGTTTCGTCGCGGGCGGCTCATTGGGCGCGCGCACATCCACAGCGCGGCGGACCCCCATAATATGCGCCTGCCATGTCACTGCAGGGCAGGGCAGGAGCTCCCCCCAGCACCTTCCCAGGCTGTGGGTGAGGTGCGGCTAAGTGTGCCCCATCTGGCCCGGAGAGAAAGAGCGCCTCGCCCGCCAGGCCATCTCAGGCAAGGTAAGAGCATCTGGGAATAATCAAGGGAAGGAAATACCCTCATCGACGGGACGGACGGGACCTGGAAAGACTCCACTGGCCCCGATGAGATGAGGCTTTTCGTGTTTTCCGCCCCGAGATCCATCCATTCTCGCCGACGCAGGCCGACACGGCGACACTCGACCGCCCAAACAACCCCCCGTTTCCTCTTTTTTAATCCCGCGGCCGCAAACTGCAGGCACGACTCGTCCGAGACCCCGTCCTGACCACGTCCTCGACCACCCAGAGGTCGCCATCAGTCTCGTCTCATCTTCGGACTGGCTCACGTCGTCCCCATCCCGCTGCCGCACCGGACAGAATTGCACAGCCTGCATTCCCCTCAAAGTCCAATCCAACCACCATCTCGTACTGTACACCTCAGGCCCCGAACGGGAATCTCCCAAGTTTGGTTTCATCCGCCCCGGCGATCATCCAGGGTCCGTCCTTGGCCCTTGTCTTGACCTGCCGCTCGAGCTGCACCACCCACATCTCACCACACCACGCCTGAGGCCTGAGTCTGACTCTCCGACCCCCGGTGTGTTGTTCCTGGCCGATCTGTACAAAAAGACCAAAGAGACCCTCGGGGCACACCCTCCACAATCACCGCCGCTCGGCATCAGACCATATCTCGACCACTGCCCCCCTTCTTAAGATTTCTATTCTTTCTTCCTTTTCTACATTCACACAACTCAAGCAACCTCTCCAGACCCTGACCCCAGCCTGATCGCCATCGCCCTCACGGACGTGGTCGTCATCGAACCATATCAACCCTAGCCCCCACGTCCAAACACCCCCGGTTACTGTTGCCGTAACATGCTCTCAGTCGTCAGCAACCACTCGAACGCGCCGCATGTCCGATTCCTAGAGCTCACACCCAAACTCAACTCCTTCAACCGCTGGATCCCTCCCCAGCAGACCTCCCGTCGCGGCAGCCCCCTGCTCAGCCTGCTCTCTAACCGCCTCATCCTTGACTATACCGCGCCTTACCTCTCGGCATCGGCCCGCCTGAACCTCGCCTCCACGAACCGCGACTTCCGCGCCCTCGTCCTCAACACTATTGGCGTCTTTCGCCACCTTGACCTCTCGTGCATCGGCGCCGCTCAGCTCGATACCGAAGCAGCCGAGCAGCGTAGCGACAGCGACAGCGATAGCGAGGTCGACGACTCCCAGACCGAAGATGAGTGCGTCATTGTCCACTCCCGTGTCATTCCCCACTCCCGCTCTCTGTTCTCTCCACCCACCCCGTGCCTAGCATTGTGCTGACTTCGACTGTGCTTGCTGTAGGTTCTACTCGCGTCCCCTGAGAGGCATCTTCAGCAGCCTTAAGCGCCACCACCTCCTCGGCGATGTCCAAACCCTGATCCTCGACGGCCTGTCCGTCACGGCCGAGCTCTGCCACGAGCTCATTCTCGACCCAGCCTACAACATCCGCGTGCTCTCCCTGCGAGGCACAAAGAACCTCAACGAGGGCAAGCTCTGTCGTTCCCTGCAGTATGCATGCCGGCCGACCCGACCTGAGAACACCCCTCGCCTCAAGGCCCTCTACTACTTCGGCGAACCCGAGCGTGTCGCCGAGCCCCGGCCGAGCTCTGCGAAGAATGCTCGGCGACAACAGCTCGTCAGGTCGTCCGAGGACGACTGGTACTATGCCAAGGGCAGGATGACTGCCGGCTCGCTGTCCGAAGAATGGGCTGCCACACTTGTGGATTGTTTTGGCATCATCGCCTTTGACACCGTGGCCTGCAAGGGGCCCAGACACCTCAACTCCCCCGCCTACGGCAAGATCGAGGTATCCCATCTCGTCACCCCCATGGGGGCTCCGCACGATACCCAGTGGGCCGTCGCCTGCTACTCCCTGCCTCCCTGCGCCGGCTGTGGCGTCGCGCCCGAGGGTCTCACCACGCACGCTGGAACGCCCCTGTCGCAGCTGCCAGCTCTGTCTCCGCCGCCCGTGCTGTCGTCCTCGTTGAGGTCCTGCACGACGCCGTCGCCGTCTCTCACAGGCGGAAGGTCGCCCTGCTTCGTCGCCAGGTGCTATGACTGCATCCGCGACAGGTACTGTGACGGCTGCCAGAAGTGGTGGTGCGAGGACTGCTACACCCCACCCACGGCACCGGTCTTCCACCGCGCCATGTCGACCACGGATGTGGTCATCGTCAGTCCCGATGGCGATGCTTGGATCGAGCAGCACGAGCAAGGCGCCGACACGGGTCTGGCACCCAAGCCAAAGGTATGAACCACTCTTACCGGCATTCCGGGCGCCTCCAGCCTGGGGCCATTGTCATTGATCGCATGTGCTAACGAGCTCTCTCCGTAGGCCCGCATCAACAGGAGCTGCTGGGAATGTGGAAACCATGTAAGTCCGCCTTGGCGGATCATTGTCTGAACTTGTCTAGCTGACACACCATCAGTGCAACGACTGCATCGAACATACCCAGCGCATCTGTGGAGGATGCCGAGGCGGTTACTGCGTCACCCACAATGAGGGTTCGACCTCGACACACGTGAGTCTCGCCCTTCCAACCTCATCCATCCGTACCACTCGAGTGCTTTGCTGACCGATGAACAGTGCGACTGTACGTCCTCCTGACTGATCGGCTGACAAGTTCGAGTTGCTGACTCTTTCGCAGGGTGTGCCACTCGTGGGCCGCGTGGTCGATTCCTCCGCCAGCATTGAGCACTCCCAATTTCGATTGGTGTCTCTCCCCTCCCACCTCTTTCCTCTCTCTCGGATGTCGGCGTTCGGTACTACACACTCCCCTCTTCGACCCAAACCCTCCCCTCTCGGCGTCGCCCGGGACGAGTATGCGTGGCATACATTTTGCAGCGCGTCGTGTCTTGGAGCGTTCTCGTTATTATTGCTGTGCGCGGATACGTGGCTCTTCCTGAGCCACTCGTGGTCGTTTGATACCCCTTTTTTCTTCGGATGCGCCGTGTCGGCCGTTGCATGGCTGCCTCTGGTGCGCGCATCATATTTCCTGTTTTCCATCCTGTAGGCTTCCTTGAATCTCGATCCCGGTTGCTGAAAAGACGATGCGCGCCGATGTGTTGATGTTTAAAATGGCCGTCCATGGAACATCGTGAAGCTGAATCTCGATGCGCGCACACGGGATTCCTAGGGTGCACACGCTGGCCCCATCAATGCTGTTTACTGACGATCAGCGGAACGCGACGGGGCCATCTTTCGATGATAGGTCTTGAATGCGCTGCCATGTGTGACCAGACCTCGTTCTCCTTGTCATTTCCAAATGCCAGAGCGACGGCTCCGCCAGCCTGACCAGCTAGAAGCTTGCGGTCCTACCGGCATCTCATCCCCCAAGTGCCACGAGATGGGTAATGACGGGTGGCTGGGTATTCAGCGTACTCAGGCGCCAGGGGCTCCTCGGCCTTGCCCGCCGTCGGATGATCGGTTTCTCGGTGTCTGATCGACATGGCGGAGCGGGTCCCTGACCACATGTGCGTGTCCAGCGGGTATGTTTCCAAGATCTGCGGTTGGACACGGTTTTCGGTGATCGAGTTATCAGGTCGATGATCGTGGAGTCAGTGGGTGACTGGGCCGGCGTGAATGCCGCTCGCCGACAACAGGCTGGGTCCTTTGAAGAGGTTGAAAGACGTGATTTTCAAGATGTCCACGCGACTGCGGCTGAGACTTGATATGCGCAGGTCGAGCATGAGGCCCAGCTGACTGAGTTGGGAAGAGATGAGGAAATTTGTTGCTGCTTGTAGGCTACCACATGCGGCGACAGAAGTGAACACAAGGTGGCTCGGCGTGCGAGGTGATGCTGACGGCGGCAGGCGGAAGAAGCAGTCTCGAAGGCCGCAAGCGAAAGCCGAGGGAGTTGGCAGCGGATCACTCCGAGGAGCACATGGCCTCTTCCACAGGGAAGCGAGTCGACGTGCCTCGATGGCGAGGCATCGACGAATTTAAGTGTTGCCTGTTTCCCAGAAAGCTGGATGTAATGTCGATCGATTCCCCAGGCAAATCGAACTTTTCCATCTCCCTGATCACGATCTCGCCAACTCTTTCCCTAGACAAAGATCGGCCGGTTAACAATACCCTGTACCAACAACACACACCCGCAAAAAGATGCCGCACGTATCGAGATCTGCGCTGTCCCTACTGCTTGTCATGCACGGGTTCCTAGCCGGCGCCGTTGACCTGACGCAAGACGCCGAGCTGGTGCGCGCGCTCAAGACGAGCGCCACGGGATTCGACAGGGCGCGGCTGCTGCCGAACGACGACGACTGGCGGTTCGACTACCGGGCTCACGAGTACCACACGTACGCGCCGGGCGGCGTGGTCAACGCCGACGCGGCGACGTTCCCTGCGACCGTGGGCAACGGCATGACCATGGCGTGGGTGAGTCTCGGGCCATGCGCCATGCTACCGCCGCACTACCACCCGCGCGCGGCCAACTACATCGTGGCTGTCGAGGGGACGACGGAAACGTTCATGCTGCTGGAGAACGGTGCGCGGCTGGTCAAGACCAAGCTGGAACCCGGGCAAATGACGCTCTTCCCGATGGGGAGTCTGCACGCGATGCAGAATACTGGTGAGTTGCCTTGTTCTTTGTGTGAGACTGGTCGAGCTGACAGTGTGTTGCTAGGTTGTGGAAATGCGACGCTGATATCTGCCCTGAGCTCTGAGGACGCCGGGACACATAACGTGGCCAATGGGCTGTTCGATCTGCCGCCGGAGATGCTGGCCGCGGCGTTTGGAGATAGGCTGTCTGAGGAATTACCCAAGCTGGCAAAGGGTATCCCGGGGGTGGGCACTGGGGCCTCGGACGGCAGCGCGGCGTGCCTCAAGCGGTGTGAGGAGTTGAGGTGATGGGCTGTTCTGGGGGTGTACAGGTGGTTCTTCTGGTGGCTCATCGGCGGTGATCTGTTTCCTGCATCGTTTGGGTATCTGTTTTTCAGGCGTCTTGTCCGCGAACCATGATATTAGTACATTAATGGCCATTACCCCTAGATTCTAAGACCCGAGCTTCTGAGAAACCCAGTAGGCGCCATTTTCTTCGTACTCTTGCTTCGTCACGCACAGCGAGGCAAAGTCGGGCTGGCGGGCGAAGCTGGCGGCACCCATCCAGGTGCTGGTGATGGGGTCGGGAGGGCAGGCGACACGCACGATGCAGTCGTCAGGGACACGCTTCACCAGTTCTTTCTCAAGACGCTGGATGATGCCATCGATGCAGGCGTTGCCGCCTACGACAACCACATTGGCCAGGAGGCCGGGCCACAGCCCAATGGGGATCTCGTTGAGAGACTGCATGATGATGTCGGCGATGCCGGGCTGTGTCGAGCCAATGTCCGAAGGGTTGAACAGAACCTCTGGGACGGTGAAGCGTTCGTTCCGGAGGGTGAGAATGTCCTCGTTGGCATCGGCCGACTGTGCGGCTAGCTTGCGGGCCTTTGTATGTGCGGCGGGGTCATAGTCGCGCACGATACCACGGGAGCGTGTATGGAAGTCTGGGAGGACGTAGTCCTTCGCGATGCCGCCGCCAGTCAGAAAAGCCTCGCGCTTCTCGCCCCGTGTGCCCTTCCACGTCTTCTCGAGATCGCCTTCAAAGTCGAGCGAGACGTAGCACGCCTGCTCCTTCATCTCGTTGACAATGTACGTGTCGTTGCGCATGTCAAAGTGGCGCAGCGAGATGAGGCGAGCGAGGTAGTTGGTCAGCAGCTTGCCGCCAATTTCGAGGCGTCGGACGGCGGAGTGCAAGGGACGGCCATTGTAGAGGGGCATGACTGTCGTCTGGGAGTAGCCCGAGTCGACGACGAGCATGATCTCGGCTGGGAGGGATGGGAGGTCGGCGTTCTCAGGACGAGGGGTCTGCATTATAGCCTGAACGTCGCGGTAGGCGTTGAAGGCGGCGCCGGGACCGCGGTAGTAGCTGGCGAAGCCGTATTCCTCAAAGACGATCTGGTCGCAGTTGGAGCGCAGGGCGGGCAGCGAGCTGGGCTGCTCAGTCAGGACCAAGCGTGTCTCTGCCGGGTCGCAGCGCTGGTGGGCGGCGGCGCCGTCGACAAATTCGCGATCCCATATCTCCTTCTGTGCCTCCCAGTTGACGATGAAGCCCTTGTCGATGGGGCGGCGGAACTGTATCTCTCCAAAGTCGCGGCAGGCGTCGAGCTCCGAGGCGACATAGACTTTGCGCGCGCGGTCGCGGGCGATGCCGTTCGGTACTAGGCGGGGAGCAGTGCCCTCGGAGGTGGTGTCGACGCCGGCATCGTCGTCGTCGGTTACGAAGCCGGCCTTGATCGTGTAGCCGCCATTGTCGAGGACGAGGGTTCGTGTCGGAGGAGGAGGGCCGGCGGGCTTCCTCTTCTTGGGCGGCATTGCACAGACTGGGAGAGGGGCCGAGGGACTCGGGGGGAGGGAGCCGGGAGAGGGTAGGTCGGAGAGCTGCGACAGGCGGGCGCGGGGAAGGGCCAGCGAGAGCCGAGGGTGTTTGACGGGAGCTGTTGGCAGCTTCGAAAATATGTCGGAACAAAGGAAGCTCGTCGTGGATCTTCCCGACCTGCCGAGGTGTGGCTGGTGCGGAGGGGAGGTTGAAGTGGCGGAGAGTGGCAGTGCGGGTGGGGAGCCAGCCGTATTCCTCGTTTCGCAGCTATGCCGATCTTCCCATTATCAAACCACGCCCAAGCTCTTGGTCAGAGGGCTGGTGTCTCCCGGAGCACCAGCCATCGAATCACCATCTCTGACATGTCTCCTAGGCTGTTGCTTGATGGATCTTGTCTTTTTTCTGCATCACCAACTGACACAAGCTCCTGCTAGTGCCGACATGGGCTCACAAGAGGACATCCCCCTTGACGTCAAGGGCTGTGGGAGACAATCATTCTCCCAACGAGAGGAGCGACAGAGACACTTGTCGCCGTATTCCTCGGTTGGAAACTGATGCATGGTTTGTCCGAAGCAATGCGATATCAAGTCCAGGTCTGGCTGATCTGTCGGTCGCCGAATCCACGGCCTAGACGATCACGACGGGAGACATAAGTATGCTGCTATTTCCCACTTCTAGAAGGGCCACTCGAGTCTTCTCTGATAGCATCAGCTTATCCAGAACCACTAATACTTCAAATCAAAATGCTCTCCTCGATTCACAATCTTCTTCTCTTCCCTCTCTTTGCCTTGGCAGACCTCTCATGCCGTCCCGATGGCCCGGTGACACCACGTCCGACCAACCTTGGCCAATGCGAATCGTTCCGCCAAGTGGCTGATCATCTCACTTCCATCTTCAACCAAGCCGTGTCCGGCGAGCTGAGAGCCGGTTGGGCCGTGGAGAACACCAGCTTCTCTCTGGCACTGATCACCTTTGACCAGGACGATCCCGGCGTCCCCATCTGGGAGTATCATCACCTGGCCGAGGGAAACGTCGACGGTACCAATCACATCGATCGCGACAGTCAGTACCTCATCGGATCTATATCCAAGGCCTTTGCAGACCTGGCTCTGTTGAAAAGCGGACTGAACGTAGATGATGCGGTCACCAAGTTTCTTCCTGCGCTTGCCAACTCATCATCCAAGATCCAATGGGAGAACATCTCCCTCAGATCCCTCGGCGACCATTTATCTGGCATTCCATCAAGTTGTAAGAGACCATCCGCCCCTTAAAGGTTTACGAGACCCGGGACCTAACATTGTACCCAGACGGCTTTTCCGAGTTTGCCTTTCTCGGGGACTTGTTGCGCTCTCTGGGATTTCCGGAAGTCAGTCCAAGTGACTTTCCAACCTGTGGAGTTCCCGGTGTCAGCGAGGGGTGTACGAAGCAGAGTAAGCCTCCAGCCCTTGATGGCCACATCGCATGAAACTCTGGGCTAATCTAGCAACTCGCAGCTCTCCTGGATGGCCTGCCATCAGCACTGCCCATCAACACAGTCAACGAAAAGCCGGCATACTCCAACCTCGCTTTCACGCTTCTCGCCCTGGCCATTGAGGAAGCAACCGGGAAGAACTTTTCATCTCAGATCAAGGATCTCATCGCCGACCCTCTGGGGCTCAAGGCGACTGCCCCGAGTCCAGGAAATTCGGCCGAGGCAGTGATCCCCCCGGTCGAAAACTCCTGGGGCAGCGACTATGGCCTCAATGCACCCGCCGGTGGCCTCGTATCTACGCTCTCCGATTTGGGCAGGTTCGGCCACTCCATCCTTTCGCGATCGGTTCTCTCCCCCGCCGAGACTCGGGCCTGGCTGAAGCCTTCATCACTCACCGGCTCCCTCCACAGCCAGGTCGGGCTTCCTTGGGAGATCTATCGGCCCGAGGAGATTCTCCCAGACCATCCTTCGTACGCTGCCACCATTTACGCCAAGTCCGGCGGCGCCTATGGCTATCGCGCGCAGCTGGCACTGCTTGACTCCCACGGCGTGGCACTCGTCCTTCTCACAGCCGGTGACATGAGCGCGCTGCCGTACATGTACGACGCGATGCTGTCGACATTCCTCCCCGCCATCGACGATGTGTCCCGCACGCAGGCTAGACGAGACCTCGCGCAGAGCTTCTCCTCCCCCTCGTGCACTGCATTGCCGAAAAACGGCAGTGAAGATACGTCCTGTGTTCAGGCCACATTGTCACTCGACGACTCCTTCAAGCTCACCTCCCTTACGCGCAACGGACAGGATATTCTTGCTGGCCTGGAAATTATTTGGAACAGCACCATCGGTTCGCAGTTGTCTCCCATCGAACCCGTCTTTCGGCTGTATCCTACTGAAGATCTTCGCCCCTCGAAGCTTGCTGATGGACGTGCCGTTCTCCTCGAAGCTTGGCGTCTCTGGCTCACGCCGGTGTGGAACGACCCCTCGTCATCTGACCTGCCTGGCCAAGGAATTTGGTCAGGAGACTGCGTGAGCTGGACGCTCAACGACTGGATTCACTACGGCGGCGAGCCTGTTGACCGAGTTCTCATCGTGAGGGATGAGGAGACTCTGGGCGTGATTGGTCTGGAGGTACCGTTTCTGAGGTCGGGCGTGCTGCTTGCGAGTGGCGAGAGCAACGGGTCGAGATTATAAGCGAGGACAGAGCCGTGAGATGTCATCTTGATTCTCTAGAAATGGCCGCATCTGTCTATTATGAACTAGCGGAGGGAGCTGAAGCTGTAGACCTTGATCAACTTTCAGCTGCAAGGGTCTCTGGCGCTAAAGATCAGGGGCTGAAAGCTTACCCCCCCCTGTCATCGTGTTCAGCTCGTGCATTTGACCCTATTCTCATTTTGACCGTCACCACACCCAACTTCCCCCACACGTCAACAATCTCATCAGTTCAGACGTTGGCGGGTGCCTGAAGACGCGCCTGTCATGGCTGCCGGTCCACCAGACCGCCCCCCAAGCCCAGATTATGTGCCCTCAGTTCAAAGTCACGGCTCCTACATTCCTCAATATGATGCCTCCGAGTTTCCATCAATCGAGTCGCGCCCAGTGGCTGGGGTGCAGATGGGCGGAAGGCCGATAAACTTACCGCCAGAATGGACCAAGCATCAGCAGCAGGCCATCGACCCGAGCGAGGTCTTTGATATGCGGTTGCGGAACCCGACAATCCCGCCCGCACCTCCGCCTGCGTCTCCAGAACCAGCTTACACCCTGGACGGCGATGGCATCATCGGCGGGGTCGAGGTTGAAGGAGAAGGCCAGTCGGCGGAGGGCTCATACAGCGGGCCTGATCCTCGGGATGTGCGATACATCACCAGTCGTCCCGATGTTGTCGACGTGGAGCTCGACGGGACTCACACATTGCGCCCTGCCCCGTCAAACGAGTACATGCCGCCGCCGGAGCCCAATAGCACTCGAGTACTCACGTGGCAGATCGACTTTGAACCGGATGACCTTGACAACCCCTCAATGTCAGAACGGGGCGGCGACCTGAAGCACTGGGATACCATAGGCCCGACACACGCAACGCCTGTCGCCGGCAGGCTCCTGTACCACATCGACAACACGAACCGTCCGGTGCAAGAGTTTTTCGCATCCAACCTAGCCAAGCCATACGACGTGTGGGATCTCCATCGTCTTTGGGACACGGAAGTTTTGAGTGAAGGCCACCGCGTACGTCCGTTCATGGTGCAGACGAATATCCTTAGCGAGGGACTCAATGTGCCATTTCACTGGTATAGGGAGGGTCGGCAGGCCATGACGATGAGTGAGGAGCTGAGGTTCGGCAACAATACGATTGCCTTTTGGCAGTCTCGCACGGTCGTCACGTCGCAGATCGACGAGGACACCACATCCAGTAAGTCATGCTGTGGGAGGGCAGGTGCAATGCTTGCATCAATCTGACGAAGGACCTAGTAAACATCGAGTTTGACGGACTTCCGATATGCTTTGAGAAGAAACCTCGTGGACTCCGCGAGATCATCACCCCGCTGGTTCCGAGTGAAGTTGCTGGAGACTCCGGTAGCGACATCCGGCGCATCGGCAGGCGAGATGAACCTGGCATGCAAACCAAGGCCTTTTCGCCCCTCAAGGACCATTTCTTGCGCTTCCTCACGTCCTCCAGCGCAGCGAGCGCCATCGAGCATGAAAATTCCGAAATGGCCATCAAGCTCATCATGCTGGACCTTCTCCGAGCCGTCATCGAGTGCTGGGCTGTCTTTTCCTGGCAGCTCGTGCACGAAGCCAACGAAGTCACCGACAATATCGACGCCCAAAGTCGTCTACATAACGTTCGGGTCTGGCAGGGTCTGCAATCTGCTCCTCGGGATATCCGACTCGCGACAGAGTACCTCGTTCACTCTGTTGAGCGCGACTTGTCGCCGGCTGGGCGGCGGAAGCTCGATGGCATTGTGGTGGAGATGGATTCGAGGATTCGTTCGATTGATAATCGAGTCAATGACATTGCTGCCTGCGTCTCGGACCTTTCGAGCACACGCACCGCTGTCACGCAGGAAGAGCAGGCCCTCAGCGTCAAGCGGCTCACTCTGCTGGCTGCTGTCTTCCTGCCCCTTTCCCTGGCCTCAAGTCTCCTGAGCATGGGCACTAGGGCTGTCGATCTTGGGGTTCTTTGGTACGACTATCTGGGCATCTCGGTGCTCCTCGTGTTCCTCGCATACCTGGCTTATCAGACGCTGAGGGCGTGGGATATGGGTCTGGCGCGGTGGAAGAAGATGTTCGCCAAACTCTTGGTCGGCAGGCTGGATGAAGAAGTTGTCCGGCGCAAGCCAAAGTTCAAGATGGTACGGTTCGCCGCTGCAATGGTGGCGATGACATTTAGCCAATTTGGCTTGAAACCGACCCAAGGGTGGAAGGCATACGTGGTGTGTCACTATGCCCTGGGTTTGACGGTCGTGGCATCATTTGCTGTGGGCATGTTCCACAATCTGACCCTGGGGCTGATGATCCTGGGGTATGCCGTTGCCGGTTGGTTGGGCGCGTTGATCTTGTTGACTTCCATACGTGTTGGGATTTTTGTCTGGAAGTGCTATCGTCGCGTGTGGGCGGAGATCAAGCTGTGGCGGAATCGAAGGCATGACTTGGAGGGACGGAGTAGCCGGTACAATCGGTCTTCATATGGGACATGAGGCCATGCAAAACTTCTAGGGGTATGAACTGATTCATGAAAGACTGATCAATTGACGCTGACATAGGGAGTAACGGGAGAAAAGCCTAGATGTACCTCCCAGACGTCATCCCCAGCAGCCCCCATAGAGCGACGACGCTCTGGTACGTTGCGCGCATGCGGGCCGATCCTGGGGCACCATCCTTCGCGCAGACCAGACCGTCAGTCACGGCCATCCAGCCGACACAGGCGAGAATGATGTCCATGGCCTCGAGGTGTCCGCCCAGATAGACGCCCCAAAGGGCCAGGCCGATGGTGGTGACGCGGGAGCCCTCGACGCGGATAAGGGGCCACGCGGTGGGGGAGGAAGCGATGCGCGGGGAGAGGCCGTAGGTGAGGATGGCTTGCTCGGGGCCGTGGGTGTAATACATGAGGCCACCGACGGTCCAGATGCTGGCGAGGAGGAGGGGAGGGATGTGGCGGGGGGTGAAGTGGTCGAGCATGGTGAATGATGCCGAAGATGGAGAGTTTGCTGGTGAATTGGACGTTACTAGAACTTGGGGTTGGGCGATTATTTATTCCATCTCCAGAGCGTGTTGAGCTCTGTTTCGATTGGCACGCTCGCATTTGGGTGGTGATCGTCGCTGATGTGCAGCAGGGATTCTTGGGACGAAGGATCCGAGGTGACTGATGAGGAATTTGAGATTCCACCCCGGATGCCCTACACTTCCACGCCTGCGAACTTGAGCCTCATCGCCATCAAGGTCGACTCCCAATGTCGGCAAGTGCATCTTCAGGCTGTTGGGTGTTGGATCTCACGACGAGCCACAGTCGCCCTGGGCCCCGGCAATTGTTGAAGTGGCGGTGCTGGGCGTGGCTCATCATTTGGACAAGCTTCAAATTCAGCCGCCATGATTTCTCCCCGCTTCAATCACCAGAAATGTGCTTCAACGATATGGAAGTTCGGCACCTACACGCACCTGCCGGTACGTTTGTTCTTCTCTTGGCAACGGATGCTTCTTCCATGTCCAGATTGATCCATCGGCCACGAGGTCCGCCCGAGTTATACGACCTCGACCAAAAATTGCAGTGCATCCGTCAGGGATGGCCTCGTCACACCCATTCATCCATATTAATTGCCCCCGCGTCCCTCATGACGGCATCTCTCTCAAAATGCTGCACGCAAGCGCCCAAGTCCCTCCAGATGGCCTAGGCCGGCCCGAAGAGATGAGCATTATCGAGCCAGAGTCGCAGGTTGACAGGATCCCAATCAGGCAGGACCCCGGATGAAACACGCGCAGCGCCCACAGGCCAGGTGTGCTAACTGCTTGGGGGCTGCGGACGCCGACGCCGTGGGGCCGCGATGGGTGCATGACGACCCCTGAACGGCCCTCTTCATTTACCACTCTCTGGTATCCGGTGGTACACGCCTCCAAGGCTTTACCGCAATCAGGCCATCGCCGGCTGCCGGCCACGCGAACCTGAACCTGGGGACTGGGGGGTTACCCCTGCAGTACTCTCCCGGGATTTATTGATTCAATGGCTTCGGCCAAACCGCTCGAATATAACAGACGACGGGTCCCCTTCTTCTCCTCTGCCGCTTCCAGTTCTTGGCCCCTCATCGTCCGTCTCTCTTTTTACCAGTCTTTCGTTTTATTTTCTCCAAGCACATCTCGACGATTTGCCCAACATGAACACTTTCGCTTTCCTTCTTTCGCTTGCCCCTGCGGCTGTTCTCGCCCAGTCGCCCCTGTGGGGTCAGTGTAAGTCGCCTGAAGCCCATCATCCCAACATGCCTGTCTGAACCGCCATTGACAAACAAAACAGGCGGTGGCCAGGGCTGGTCCGGTCCCACGACTTGCGTTTCCGGGGCCGTTTGCAAGGTGAACAAGTAAGTTGGCATCTCCCTTCGAAATATCCGGCTCCAATTACTAACCCCTCTAGCAACTGGTACTCCCAGTGCGTTCAGGGTTCCGCGGGCGGTAACCCTCCCGCCGTTGTCGTCACCACGACTGCCGCCGCTGTCAAGACCACCCTCGTTGCGGTCAAGACTACCACCGCTCCCGCCGCCAGCACCGCGACTGCCACCCCTCCTACCACCGGCGGCTCCGCTGGCACCGGCCTCGATGCCAAGTACAAGGCCAAGGGCAAGCTCTACTTCGGCACCGAGATCGACCACTACCACCTCAGCAACCAGCCCCTCCTCAACATTGTCAAGAGCGACTTTGGCCAAATCACTCATGAGAACAGCATGAAGTGGGACGCCATTGAGCGTACGTCCACCACCTTCCCTGCC
This sequence comes from Plectosphaerella sp. P0831, assembly GCA_014635975.1. NCBI lineage: Eukaryota > Fungi > Ascomycota > Sordariomycetes > Glomerellales > Plectosphaerellaceae > Plectosphaerella > Plectosphaerella sp. P0831. The sequence continues at coordinate 19,432 of JACAFV010000067.1, forward strand.
AGTAGTGACAACATCTAACGTCCCCCCCAGCCAGCCGCAACACCTTCACCTTCACCAACGCCGACAAGGTCGTCGACTTTGCCGTCGCCAACGGAAAGAAGGTCCGCGGCCACACCCTCGTTTGGCACTCCCAGCTTCCCCAGTGGGTTAAGGACATTACCGATAAGGCCACTCTTACCGCCGTCATTCAGAACCACGTCACCACAATGGTTACCCGCTACAAGGGCAAGATCCTCCACTGGGACGTCGTCAACGAGATCTTCGCCGAGGACGGCTCCATGCGCGACAGCGTCTTCTCCCGCGTCCTTGGCGAGGACTTTGTCGGCATCGCCTTCCGTGCCGCTCGCGCCGCCGACCCCGCCGCCAAGCTCTACATCAACGACTACAACCTCGACATTGCCTCGTACGCAAAGCTCACCAAGGGCATGGTCGAGAAGGTCAACAAGTGGGTCGCCGCCGGCGTTCCCATTGACGGCATCGGCTCCCAGGCTCACCTTGCCGCTCCCGGCGGCTTCAACCCTGCCTCGGGTGTTCCCGCCGCCCTCAAGGCTCTCGCCGCCGCCAACGTCAAGGAGGTTGCCATCACCGAGCTCGACATTGCCGGCGCCGCTGCCGGTGACTACACCACCGTCGTCAAGGCTTGCCTTGATGTTCCCAAGTGTGTCGGTGTCACTGTCTGGGGTGTCTCTGACAAGGACAGCTGGAGGGCCAGCTCCACTCCTCTGCTGTACGATGCCAGCTACAAGCCCAAGGCCGCCTACACGGCCGTTCTTGCTGCCATTTAAGGGTCGTAGGGTCACATCTTCATCTTGTACATACTTCAACCAAGTCAATACAGCCTTTGATATCCATTCTTGCCTCCAAGTCAGTGCTTTTTGTGCTTCAAGCTACGCTGTAATCGATGAAGTCATCGTATGAATCCTGAAGCCTCAAACGCCACGGTTTACTTGTGCTGGCGCCGAGACTGAGGGCCTGCCCGAGCAAGTCCCTCAGTGGCGTTCACTACACGCAGCCACACAACAACTGTGGAAGTCCTTCTACCTCGCTACACCCGTTTGGCCGGTAGAGCCAGCGGGGGATAACGGTACCAGAAAAGTCGACAAGACCACGATGGCGTAAAGGTTGGGGGCACCCTACAGGGCCTCAATCCAACAAGCTTTGCACAATGCGCAATTCAAAATCAGCCCGGCTTATTGGCAACGTATAAAGCCCAGTGTCCTCGCCACAAGACTGGGCTTTCATCTCGTCCTTCTCTCACACCATCCAGACCAACGAATGCGCCCTGCCTCCCAACCCCAGATCATCAATTCCTTTGCTTTGCTCCAAAATGAAGCGTCCGAATATGTCTCATCAGAAGAAGGCCAATTCTTGGTCCCCCGGACAGGAGCGGGATATGACCGACTTTTCGCGTTGCGCTCAGCTCGACTTGAGCCCCGAGGCAGAACTACGTCAGTCCCCTACCTACTTTGCCTGGGAAGAACGAGGACTGTATCAACCACCGCCCCCGAAAAGTCAAGCTGACATTGTAATCAACAACGTCAAAGCATCCAAGCCAGTCTCGGGCCACATCTCCCACGCCCTCAGCTCCGTCTTATCAACCATACGTAGCATTGTCAGCACACGGTCATCGCACAAGGCGACGGACCCCAAGTCAAGTCTTTGTCCCTCTCAACACGAACAGGATCATCTACCCCAATCAGAAGTCAAGTATGTAGCTGCAGAACCAGCAAGGTCGCTCGAGGGGGCAATGAGGAGAGGATCATGGGCGGGCCACGTGCCGAACGACTACCAGGACCTCCGACTCCAGGAACTCCATCAACGCGAGGTTTGCATAGGATTTCAGTACCGTAGACCCCCCAAGGGGTTGGAGGATCTCTGGAAAATTTAGAAGTGCAGGCTGGTCTACCTGCAAGAGGGAGCGAGCCTATGCATCGCTCTTCATAGCACTGGGTCTCGAAGGGATTGGGATCAAGCACGCTGGATGTCAGAAATACAAGCCATCGTCACATGGGATCTGAGAGGCAGATCATTGTCGCTTTCCTAGTGCAGCTTCCTTCATCAAGTGACTTCAAAAGTGTATTCTTGGTACGAAGCCCAGGAAGATATTTGCATCTATCTAGTTGGAGTCCTTGTAGTAGGCGGCAAGAACCCTGCGGTGGAATGGCTTCTTCTCGGTGGTAACCTCCTCGGTCTTGCGCTGGGGCACATCGACCAGCTCGCCGTCCAGTCCAGTGCTCGTGACGGCGTTCTGCTGCTTGCCCAGGTAAAAGTCGGGCATGAGGAAGCTGGCAATGAGCGGCACGGCAGCCAGACAGATGGCCGTGATGGCAATCTGACCGTTGACCTGCTCATACGCGCGAATCGCGCCCTGACGAATGGGGTCGTCAAAGGCGTAGCTCTTGCGCAGCGAGCGAATGCTGCCGTAGAGCTTGAGGACGGTGGCCTTGTCGACGCCGGGCAGCTCAATGTACATGCGCTCCAGCATCTGGTTCGTCCAGATGGCAGAGGAGACGGCGCTGCCGACGGACGAGCCGAGGGTAGACCAGAGGGTGAGCAGGGCAATAAGGGAGGCCATGTCCTCGTGGGGAACCGAGGCCTGGGAGCCGACGCGGGCACCGACAACGTTGAAGGAACCGAGACAGAAGATGAGCTGGGCAACGACGAGGCGGGTCGTGTCCTGGATCATCAGACCGTTGCTGCTGATGAGCAGACCGTAGCCAAGCATCCTGGCTCCGGCACCGAAGACCATGAGCGTCTTGTAGCGGTGAGTGTAGCGCTGAACGAGACCGACAATGGGGCCCAGGAGACTGAGGCCCATGGTGGTGATGCCGAGGAACATGACCCACTGGAACTCGGTCCAGTCCTTGATAACGTAAATGTACGAGCTGAAGTAGGTATTGCGGACGGCCGAGGCCATCTGGTTGAAAGTGTACACGGCCACAGCGGCGAAGAAGGTGCGGTTGTTGATGATGCGCTTGGACATGATAGGCTTGGCAGCAACAAAACGCTCGTACAGGCCGAAACCGATGACCAGCAGGAAGCCCATGACAAGCATGGCAATGATACCGCCGTTGCGCCATCCGCCGTCGGCCTTTTCGGCAATGGTGAAGGGTAGCAGGATCAGGGAGAAGGCGAAGCCGAGGATGATGAGGCCGACGATGTCAATCTCAATGAGCCCAGCGTAGAGGAGCTTGGCCCAGTACTTGAAGCCGCGCGACTCGACCGCCTCGTCGATGCCAACGCGGACGCGCTTCGAAGCAGCCATGGTGACCATGCCCAGCTTCTCGCCGCGGCGCTGCATGGCGTACAGCGTCATGATGGCGGGAACGAGGAGCACGGGGACAATGATGGCGAACATGCCCAGGCCCCAGCGCCAGTTGTCGACGAAACCCTCAGCAATGAAGCCGTTGACAGGGACGGTGACGACAAAGGGCAGCGAAAGCGCGGCGCTGAAGAAACCACGCCACTGCAGGGGCGTCAAATCACCGACGATGATGTCGCTGAGCAGATCGAGGCCCGACTTTCCAACCGAGGTGAAGCAGATGCCGACAGTGTAGGCAGCAAAAGTGCTCGAGCTAGCAGCGACAGCGAAGCCGACGGCGTAAAAGACCAGGACGACAACGTAGGTGGTCGGGCGCGAGGTGATATCGGCCAGCTTGCCGATGAAGGGCTTGCTGATGGCGCGGATGATCTGGCTGGCGGTGCTGACCGCGGCAAGCTGGCTGTGCTGGCCGAACGTCGAGCTGGCCATGGTGGTGAAGACGCCAAACGTGATGCCCATGTCGAGGGCGTAGGCGAACATTGTGAGACCGACGGAGATGCCGAGTAGCCAGAGGAGGATTTTGCCTGAGCGGCCGGACTGGTAGAGGACCTTGTTGAAGGCCTCGACCTTGCTGACACCGATGACGGCGGTGCGCTCGTCGCGGATGGGCTCGGGCTTGGTGTCCTCGATGGGCACGATGTCGTCGACCGAGAGACGGTCGGCCGCCACGGGGGTCGGTGCCGGAGCTGGGGCGGGAGCCGTGGCCGGGGCTTTGGCCTCGCCGGCGGTGGGAGCGGCAGCTGGAGTCGACATATTGCCTCTGTGTGTCACTGCAACGTCCAGGGGAGGAGAAGAGGAGAGGAGGATGGGCTAGGAGGACGATCGAGGAGAGATGGCCACTGACTCGGGACGCAACCCTCCTCTTATGTACACGACCTCAAGAGCTACCCTGCCCTACCTGCAGCTTCTGCAGGCACTTTGGGGGCCCGACATTGACCGAAGTTCCTTTCCCTTTTCCCGACTGTCAGACGACTGAGACGAGTACCATGTCCCAGGGCCAAAGCAATCAGCAAAGGTGGTTCCCCGCCCACATTTTACCTCGTCGCCGGCACATGTCCGACGCCATTCCCGCATCGTTTGCCCACCTTCAGGCCAATGGTGGCCAGCGTGCCATGTCGAAAGAGGCCCGCCACAGGGATGATCACTCTTGGCAAGGATCTGATAATTTTTTGCCTTTTCTCCCAAGCGTATCCCGACATCCGGTCGGGTTCCACTGGCAATCCTTCTTCCAACCATTGCGGAGACTCCGCAGGGGTGGCGTGGTGACCGGCGGCCTATCACTTTGCCGCTGGCTGGCTTGGCTGTAGGGGTACTAGTACCGTAGGGGAGTTACCGGTAGGAAGCCTGGAAGCTCTTCTTCTCGGTCATTGTTGCCCGGGTACGAGACGGGCAAGACGGGGTCTTATTAGCCTTGGTGTGGAGATGTGTCAGGGTTCTCCTTTGGGAATTGGCTGTCCGTACGAGCGGTCCCAGAGAGCTTTACTGTAGGGGTCAAGACCACCTTGGCGAGCCGCCGTCGTTCCACTGCAATATGCGAAGGAAAAAAATGGTTGCGTCCGGACTTCGGACAAAGTCTCCGACATGCTCCAGTTCTGACAGAAGGTTTCACCAGCTTCATCGCTGTATTTGCCTATTGATCAAGGGAAGTCTGCGCTGGACGGAACTAAGCCTGTTAGATGGCGAGCGAGGCGGCGATGCGCCCCAAGAGCGCTGGTTGGGGTTATTGGCGTCTATGCTAGGGTTGGGGTTGGGGAGATGCACTTGAAACCAGATCCGCGCATGGTGGACAAGGGCAGGTAAGCTCTCCCATACGCCTACTTGGTGCTACTTCGAATCATTGCAACCATTGCTTCCTACGTTCAGTCTCAACATCTCCGTGCTAAAGGCAAACGGGGGCAGGGAATTGCATCATCGCTAACGTTATCAGCTTGAACTTGAAGCACGTCAGCCGCCGATTGGTAATCACCGCCTCAGGGGTATCACATCGCGACCTCACCAGCGCACTCTCCTCCACCAGTCAACCACAACAGTCGCGGCAGCTATTTCAACTTCGATGACTTCAGCGACAGTGGATGTCATGCATTCGATACCTCCCGTGACCTTTTCCGTGGAAGACCCTAGGAAAGCCAAGAACCGCTTAGCACAGCGGAAACTACGACGTGGGTGAACCCCGGCCCTGGCTGTTGTCCACTATTCGCTTTCTGACCCCCATGCCGCAGGAAAGCGAGCGATGGAGGGTTCAACTGTCAACAATCAGATCGAGCAGCCTTCCGGAGCCTCCAGATCAAGTGCGAATCTCATGCCTCTAGACAGTGTCGAGGCCGATGGCACGTACTTGCCTGCCCAGTATCAGCCGGACGACATGCTCGTCCGCACGTCGGGCAACACCCTTGACATCGCATTGCCGGCCTGGAATGACGAACCCTATGTCGACCTCGATGGCATGGATAGTTTCACCACTTCGACTACGAGTACGGACTTGACCCTGATGGGCACCGAGCCACAGCCGCTCAGATCACCCGACTCTACCAACCAAAAGCCCCTCCAGGCCAAACACAGCCAAGAGACCCTTCGTACATTGCGAGCCCAGTTCCTCGCTTTCTGCGCATCTGATGGCGTCAGATTCATTCCACCACTGATCCAAATGCCCGAACCACTCCTCCACTCCGCAGCTCGCCGAAACAACTGCCAGATCATCCAGATGCTCCTCGAGGCCGGAGCTGACATTAACGCCCGTGACGGGGCCGGCCGTACCCCCCTTCTCGCTGCTGCCGAGTCGTGGCACTGCGAGGCGGCCCTCTTACTTTTGGAGCTGGGCGTCGACATCAACGCTCATGATGATTCGGGCCGCACGGTATTGTCGTTGGCGGTAAGCAATAGCTGCGAGAAAGGGGTCGAGTTTTTCTTGCGCCATGGCGCGGATCCCATGCTGGGATCGTCAGACTTGCTCCGGTCGACTCATTCGGGATTCACCAATGGGCGGAAGGTCATTGAGCAATAGATGGCAGATGTATTCTAGACTTTCATTCCACTCTTGAGACGAACCAGGGGCAGATGTTTCTTGTGCCGTCATATTCTCTTGCTCACCAAGGGAGCGGGGTTCCGTCGTGGTTGAAGAACTTGCCAGAATGGTCGGCCCTCGTAGCATTGTCCACCTAGACGCAAAGCGCGAATCGAGTCAGGAAACCGTTGACGAAGCGTATCTGGGGCATGTTGATGGGGTTCTTACAATCTTGACAAGGTCGCTCACGCTTGTCTCGACGGAGAGGGCGATTTCGGCGACGTTTGGTATGTTGTAGAACTCGCCAGAAACCACTCCCATGTCGGTACCAACATATCTTGAGTTTTATAAGCCCAGGCACTTGGAACACACCTTACATGTTTTGGACTCACCCAGGGTGGACAGAGATGGCGGTAATCTTCTCATGCCATATGTGGATAGACTGCGTCACGTAGTTGAGCGCCGCTTTGGAAGCCCCGTACGACAGTGACGGAAAGGCGATGACGGTGTCAAGACCGCCAATAGTGGCGAGAGCGGTACTGATGGACAGCCACTTAGGATTCGCAGCCCGCTCGAGCAAGGGGCGCGTGGCGATGAAAAGCGCCACAGGGCCGAAGGTGTTGACCTCAAACACCTTTCTGGTGTCCTCAAGATCGACGGTGGCAATTCCGCCCTGGACGCCAGTGATGCCGGCGTTGGCGATGACGAGGTCGAGTGTGTCGATGCCGTCAGCCTCAAGTTGGCGGACGGCTTCGGCGGGGTCGGAGAGCGTGGAACTCTCGATCTTGACTAGAATGAGGCGAGAGCCTTTGGCGGGGACGATTTCGCGTAGCTCGGTAGCGACTGGGGCCGAGACGTCACGAAGAGTCCCGATGACGGTGTGGTTGGGTCGAGCGAGGTAGTTTTGGAGGAACCCGCGGCCGATGCCTGAATTTGTCAGACAATCTGCTCTGCCCAGAGCCAAATGAAATGGACTTACCACGTCCGACACCGGTGATGAGAACATTGGTGGTGGGAGACATGGTTGTTATTGTAAGTAAAGGTATGAAAGGGAGGGGGACTGGATGATTCAGGCTGGATGATGAGGAACGATGATACTTTTGGAGGATATTTCTTGAATATTTATGTACTTCATGATATCACACATCTTTAGGCTTAATATGACAGTGCAGAGACTAGGGTGGGTTGAACGACATTGCATCAAAGCCAGGTGGTCATCGTCTGGGAGTGTTCCATCACTGACACCATTCGATTGGCTGATGAATCTTCAATCGAAAGCGGCCTAGCGTCATGCAAGGTCATCGCCCACCTTGCATGAGACCCCGCTCAGATGGAGATGCCTCCTGACAAATCTTCACCCTCTGCCCTCCCAAACCCCTTCGCACTTTCGATCATCCGAACCAGCTGCGCTGGTATTCGAAGTTTTTTTTTTTTCTTTTCCCGAGCAATGTGGCTCAGAGGTCTTTAGGTTAAGTGTCTCAGGAGGATAAAGAAGTCGTTTCGACATCATGATGTGCCACCGATCCGTCGAGGCCCAATCGACGTCAGATCAAATTCGTCAAGGACTCAACACAACCGCTTGAATTCCATCAAAAGAGGCCGCCTGGCTCAATTGGCAGAGTATCTGACTACGATCAGTAGTTTCATCAGGAGGTTGCAGGTTCGAGCCCTGCGGTGGTCACTTGAATCATTTTTGCCCTTCTTGGGTGTTCTTTTTGGTGGTGGTGGTGTGGTGTGGAGGATCTCTTGACGCTGCATCCTTGTTAGGGGCTCCATTGCGACGGGGCCGCCTATATTTTACCCCTCCGGCCGAAGCCTTCAGCTTTGTCCAGATGACGACTTCCTGCAAGATCTTCCATTCCCTTGCCTCGACGCGGCTTGGTGGAAAGTCTGTAACGGAGGCGTGATGTTCGCGTCGAGGTCAGAGCCTTTTGGTGTGGCAGACACAACGAGCAGGGAGGAGCTTCATTGAATCTGCGCGTCCACTATTCATGCCAGGCTCGACAGGCAGACTAATCCTTCTTGACGCCTAACTTACCGACCGACTGGAGACCCCAGAAGCTTACACCTACAGCCAGGAATCCCATACCGCAGTTGTAGTACCACCCAGCAGTATACCCACCGAGAAGTGCCTCGCCCCCCTCGAAGCCCTTCGTAAGCTTCGACTCGGTGACCTGTTGTGCAATCATGGCCGTTGTAGCGATGCCGACACTCTTGCCGATCTGGGCCAGCATGTTGAGAACACCGCCGGCCAATGCCTGCATCTTGGACGAAAAGGCGGCCGTGACAACTAGCATGGCTATGGTGTACATGAGATCTACCCCCAGCGGGTTGATCGCAATGGCCTGGAAGAGCCCTTGCCAGTAATTTGGACCGGCCGTCTTGCAGAGAATCGCGAGCAGAAGCGGTGCGAGATCACTGACGCAACATGCTGCCGGAACAGCGAGCGACGGCCTCAAGTACGGCAAAAACATTGCCACGACAACGTTCATGATGAGCCCCGCGACGGGAGCAGGAAGGAAGTAGATCGAGGATGTAATGGGAGAGACTTGCCGAATGTCCTGAAGGTAGAGTGCCGTGAGTTGCTCGCTGGCGTTAAGTGCGCCCCAGACGAAGAAGACGGTAATGCAGACAGTCGTGAATGGCATGTTTGCCCAGAGCTCATTTGGGATAAGGGCCGGCCGCTGACGAGGTGTCTGGAAACGTATCCAGAAGGAGGTTGCAGGAAGTAAGGCGACCCCCGCGATCAGGAGAAAGATATTCAACAGCCGCTACATCTGCGCTTTGGCGCCGGACGCCGAGACGATGGCGAGAACGTACGAGAGAAGCGCCAGACTTGTGCTGACGAGGGCCGCTCCGCACCAGTCGATCTCCTTCTGTAGGCGACCGAGAGTGTTGCGGTCGGGAATAGCAGACCCCTCCCCCGTGCTGCCAGGCAATACATACCAGGAGAGCAGCATGACAAGGACGTTGAGGCCTGCGGTGGCGTAGAACCCCCATCGCCACCCGATGGTATCGCTGAACACACCACCGAGACCGAGACCGAAGCCGAACCCGACAGCCTGACCGCCACCCATGGCCGAGAACGCTATTGCGCGGGTGCGTGGGGCAAGGTTCTCTGAAAAGGACTGGGAGACGATACCCACGACGCTGGGCAAGCATAAAGACGCGGCGAGGCCTGCCAACGTCCGAAGGGCAATGAGTTGCGGTGAAGTTTGCGTCAGGCCCGCGCCCAAGGCACTTGCGGCTTGAAGAAGTGACCCGGCGAGAGAGACTGACCGATGGCCGAGAAGGTCGGAGATGGTTGCGCGTAGAAGCAGGGTGCAGCCGCAGGCAAGAGCGAAAGCCGAGGCAGGCCATAGCTCGAGTCCTGGAGGGATGTTCAGGTCCTTGGCGAAGATTGGGATTGACACTGTCAGCAAGCCTGCCAACAGGTTGCCGATGCCCGTGATGCAAGTAATGCAAAAAATGACCACGACCGCCCGGCCGGTGGAAGGGGTAGTAGGGTCGGGTTGAGCCTGGGCTGGCTCATCGGTGCTCTGCATTGGAGAGAGAGCACGCGGGGACGGGCGGTATCTGCCTCCGTGATACTGACTTGTGAAGTAGCCATCCCGTTGAAGTTGAAGAAGGATCACTGCACTATGCCCCCAGACTGGCGACTGGGAGAGCATGTGTTGAAGAGAAGAGGTAGCCAATTTGCTACACCCTCAATTATTTCTACGCCCTTCAATTGACTAGTATCCGTAGTTGGAACGGTAGTATGCTTACGTCAAGGAACCACCATCAACTGGCGGGCCTCCTTGCGCGTACAAGGTATCAGGGGTACCTCCTTGCTGAGGACACGTACGACCAAGTCGGTCCACAACGACTGCATCAAGATAGCTAATTTTACTAAAACAGCGTGTACTCTAGTACTTAGGTAGGTAGTATGGGAGTTCAAGGATACTTTGACGAAACGGCATCATACTCCTCACGCGTCAGAGGTGTGACGCTTCCGTGCTTCAAACCCCTGGGGAACCCTGGCCATGCCGACCGCTCCCAGGTCGGGGCGAGAATGTCACCGGTCTGGAACGGGACGTACTGAGTGTAGTCGTCCAGAAGCAGATAGTAAGTCCCCGGGGACCGAATGTCGGCAAACGAGGCTGCACCCTCCATGGGCGACTCGGGACGAACGTAACCAGGAACGCGCTCCCACTCTCCAAAAAGGCCGCCAGTCGTGGTCTCCTGGTAGACCTGGTTGACTGTTTCGTTCTTGAGGAATCGTGCGTAGGCCCCAGGGGTGCCGAGGTACTGGAACTCCTGATCGATCAGGGGCGTGTCAGGCAGGGCGTGGTAGTCGGCGGGTGCGCTGAAGTTGACAAAGTCTTTGGTCGTCGCGTACCGGATGCGGTCGAGACTGGCCACTCCCGTGTGTGCTGTGTCAGACGGCTCGTACAGTCGAGAGGCCCAGAAGAGATAGTATTGCTGTTCTTCCTCGTTCCAGACGGCCGAAGGGGCCCATGCCATGCCGGCCCTGTCGTCCTCAATACTGTCCGAATTAGTACTGTAATCCAAATTCTCAGATAAAGGTGCGTCTTACATTCTCAAGGACGGCTCGGACCAGTCGACAAGGTTCGAGGAGCTCCAGATGACCAACCCACGACTACCATGTCTCGTTGCCCAGTCCCAGTTGAATCCCTCGGTATTGATGTCCAAATCTTTGAAGTCAGCTTCGAACTAGCCAGGGCTTTGATGCTGTGCTCCGAGCGAGCATACCTGTTGCGATGATGAAATACTCATCGCGAGCTGTGTTGGTCGTGAGGAAAATGTCGCGCACACCTCGCATCCCGACCGTGGACTCCAAAACTGGTTGCCCGTTGTTGACGAACCGGAAGCTCGAGGCATCAAGCCCATCAGAAAGGTGCCATTGAACCTGTGGTGTAGGGTCGCTGAATGTTGAGATCAGATATCCGACGTAAGGCGACTCCTGCTGGCACGGAATGGCCGAAACGGCGACGCCAAGGCCATGAACGGCGGCGAGTACCGATCCGCTGAGAGAAAACCGCATTGTTGAATTGGGACAAAAGGGGACCAAAGTCGAATGCAAGAATGGTTACAAGATTGCGGTGTAATAAGAGCAAGGCCCGCGGCTTGTTATAAAGATCCATGGACGCCCAAGGCCTCGGGACAAGATGGAGCGAGCCGTCTCCCGCCCAAGTCGTATTCCGCCCGCCGGGCTTAGCAAGGTGCACCTGGGTATGCATCTTGAACTCCAATCTACCCCATCCTACTGACCCCATGACTGCCAAAATAAACATGAGCATTCCCCGTGCGGGGTGTCCCGATTCAATTGACTGCCGGCTGTCGATCGTCGCGGGTCCAGCCCATTGCCGCCACTCCGAAGCGCACCAGTAGGCTCATGTCGGGAGAAGCCAGGGTACGCTGCATGACGGCATCTTCCACTGACTCGCTGTCCTCCACTACAAAGTTTCTCCGTATAAAGCGAATGGACATCATCCAGTACCAAGGCATTAGCGACGAATGGCATTGGGGCGGGTGATGGTGTTTGCCAGTCATGTGTCTCTTGTCTATTGTGATGCATACGCCATATGCAATCAAAGAATCAGGCCAGATGGCCATCCAATCCTCCACCGTGGCTTTATAACTTTCTCTGAAGAGCCAGATTCCTCAAGAACGTTGTTCTGCTGCATGATGTTGAGGAAAACCGTCTCCAGCGTGCCCATCCCCACGGTGTAGTGCGCAACACTAAGCCGCTGCTTGTTCGCTTCCAGAGTCTCCATCAGCCGTAGGACGGTGCTCTTCCCCCGTCGGACCTGATCTTCGGCCGGCATGGTGAAGCGAACCTGGCCGCCGAGAGACACGGCATCAAACGAGGCCTCGGGGAACACGTGCCTGGCCCATGCCTCGACGGCCTGCATCTCGTCTTGTGTTGACCCTGGTGCGGTGGAAAGAGCGAGATGCACGTTGTAGAAGTTGCTGTATCGTTTTCGGAGCTCTTGGCTGGTACCGGTGGCAAGTATGCGTCCGGACATGATAGCCACGCTCGTGGCGAGCTCGTCGGCTTCTTCCATGGAATGAGTCTAGGAGAGATATGGTCAGGCGGGGTTGAGTGGTAATGGAATGACAAGGCCTTACGGTGAGAAGAACTGAACGACCAGGAGTCACTGAAGAGAGCATCTTCCACATGTCTCTTTTGGCGGCGGCATCCATGGCAGAGCTTGGCTCGTCAAGGATGAGTACAGTGGGGTTTCCTGAAGCAGAGTTGGTTAGAGATTTGGATACAAGCTTGAGAGGAAGGAAAGACGTACCAAGAAGAGCGATTGCCAGGCTGAGCTTCCGCTTGTTGCCGCCGGACAGCCTGTCGGTGCGGCGGGAGGCGTACTCCTTCAAGCCTACCCGCCTCATCACCAGCTCTACGTCTCGCTTGACATCCTTGATTCCCTTGATTCGAGCGTAGAACTGGAGCTGTTGCTGCGTAGTGATCTTATCGAGAGCATCAAACTGGGGACAGACTGTAATGGCTGTTAGTTCAAGTCTAGTGGTCTCCCCAGAGAGCGACTTACCGCCAATGTTTCTTCGGGCCACTTGTGTATCCCTATGCACGCGACTTCCCTTGACAATAATGCTGCCCGTATCGGGTTCCATGTCGCCGCGCATCATGTCGGTGAGAGTCGTCTTGCCCGCGCCGTTCGGCCCGAGCAATGCCAGGATGGATCCAGTTCCCATTCTCAACGACACATTGTCCACCGCAAGTTTCTCATTAAAAGACTTGGAAACATGATCGACGTGTACAATTTCGGTTGTTGTGTTTCTTTCTCCGAAAGACTGCATCGGGATGGCCGAGCCCATGCTTGAAACCGCGTCTTCGGGAGAGACAATGACGGTCTTTTTCTGCCAGGGCCAGCGGATGGACTTTTGGCCATCGAGCCAGATGAGAAGCGGTAGTAGATAAGCAACTTGAATGACAAGAAGCATGATCGGGCCTCCGTATGCGTTGATCGAGCCGGGATCAGTGATGAGCTTGAACTGTCGGCATCCAACCAGCCAGACGTTGAGGCCTACGGCCATGGCACGGAAGAGGTTCATGGCCGGGAAGATCAGCCCGAGAGCGTAAGACACTGCATCGAGGACGATATTTGGATCACGGGGATTCGGGTTGGTTGCGCTCAACTGTGAGTTGCAAAGTCAGTTGGGGGTTTCTTGGGTTGAAGGGGATACATGATGTGTGCAGGACTTACTGAGAATCCAACAACGGACAAGACGTAAAAGACCACCATCAAACACACTGTCAAACCGAAGGCTTGCAACTCGGACCTGGAGTACAGAGAAATGATGTAGCTCCATAGCACTCCCGTGATTCCGAAGAGCCACATGACTGGAAACATGTAGCCTGCAAAGTACCAGTTCGGAACATGTGCAGCCAGAGCCAGGGTACCCAAAGCGGCTACAATGGTGACGATGCTCATGTCCACGACAATGTAAGAGGCCCAAAGAGGATACGGGCTGACGTTGTTGGAGTACTGAAGGGCTCGCACTTTCTGGATCTTCTCATATGCCGGATACAGAGCAAAGATGGCCGGATAGAGGGAGTGCAGAAAGGTGAGCAACTGCGAGAAGTGTAAGCAGACTGACCGGAAGTACACATCCAGGAACCATTCGTTCAAGAAGAGGGGGGGACTGGAACTTACAATGGCAGCTATGAGACCCGCCCCGGCATCAGCCTGCAAGTTTGGTCAGCAACCATCCCAGAACGACGGAAAGGCTGTGAGGCGTGGGAATACTTACAGGCACCGACTTTGTGAAGTATGCCAAGTTAACGGCGATGGAGATGCGACTCTTCGCCTGGCGCCACAGGTTCTGCATCAACACGGCAGTATCTTGACCCAGTTCAGGATTGAAAGCCACGACGGCGTTCTGGGACCCATCGCCCACGAAGATGGCGCCCGAGCCGAAATTGCTGGCATTGTTCTTGACGACGTTCTGGAACCGATCGCGGCCATTTTGGAAGGTAAAATCGGCGTCAAACTTGTTCGAGTCGTACCTAATGCCGAGTGGGAATTTGTCAACAACGTTGAAGACATCGCTTTGGGCTGCCTGGGGCCCGGCAAGAACCGAAACGCCCATTGAGCCAAGTGCATCTGTGTAACCCGAAACCGGGAGGTCGACGAGGAATGGCGCGTCGAAGATGGAAAGTTCAAAGCTGGTGCACTTGGGTAGTTCGAATGGAAAGGTATCAGGCCCGTTGGTGACGATGAGCATGGAAGTGATGGCGGGAGAGAAGGCGAGGGGAAGCGTCATGGCCATGATATACCACCAGAAGTTGCTTCGCAGGATGATGATGCGTTTAAGCGTCAGTGCTGCGAGTTGTTGCAGAAATGTGGTCGTCGAGCCTTCGCTCAGCTGCTCGTCAACTCCACTGGCCGTAAGTGGCGCAGTATCGGACGTGGAAGACATGTGCGTGTACGACCTTGGCGGTCCATCCGGCTCTTTGGCGACACGAAGGAACACATCCTCGATCGTCGGTCCGGTAATGGAGATTCCAGAAAGTCCTGACCCTTCGAGGCGCGCGAGAAGATCGATGGCGGCTTGCGAGGTGGGAACATGGAAGACTGTGGTGCCCTGATGTATGCTTCTCGGGTACCCGGTTTCAGGGACGTGTCCGACTTCGGGCATATGTACCCGATAGCCTCCTCCGTACGTGTTCTTCAGCTCGGCAGGCGAACCCTGGCACTTGTTCTGGCCGTGGACGAGGACGACGACCTGATCTGCGAGGACCTCGCACTCGTCCAGGAAGTGGGTTGTGAAGATGATGGAACGCTTGGAGCGTTCGGCGAGAACGATGTTCCAAATAGCGCGGCGGGATACCGGGTCCTGTCAGAGGATGAGAGTTAGCTTGGGTACATGTAACAGGGAGATATCGAATGGGTAAACTTGCCATGCCGGTCGTGACTTCGTCCATGAGGCAGACGGAGCTCCCTCCTGCCAGCATACAAGCCAACTGGACCTTGCGCTTCTGCCCTCCACTTAGGGTGCCGACACGGCTGTGCATCTTCGGCCCCAAGTCGGAACACTTGACGAGATCTTCCAGTTCCGCTCGAGTTGATGATCCGCCCTTGATCATGTCCCACAGAGCCACGTGCTCCAGAACAGTGAGGACATCCCATTGTATGTTTCGTTGAGGGCAAAGACCTGTCCCACCCAATGATCAGCGCAATTACATGACGAAGGTGCGGCTGTGATTACCAATTTGCGAAGCTGAGGCGTTGATAGTGATGCTTCCGCTTGTGATACTTTGTCTGCCGGTGATGAGATCCATGGTCGTCGTCTTGCCGGAGCCATTGATGCCGAGCAAGCAGAGAATCTGGCTCTTCTGGCTGGAAAAGTCCAGGGAGTCAACAGCAGTAAAGCGTTGGGCCTTTCTGTCGCCGCAGCAGCAGCAGCAAAACCGCCTCCACCACGACGGGCGATATGTCTTGACTAGACCATTGATCTCCAGGGCTGTGGAAGCGTCGCTAGATTTCTCGTCCGTCTTGAAGCTTCGACGGCGGCTGCTGATTCCGTGAATGTACTTCTCCACAAAGATGGCAAGGAGAGGGAAAGAAACAATGGTGAGGCACAGGTAGGCCCAGAGCGTCCCGATTGTGGCTTGCTGTAACTCTGGCCCTCCATTTGAGGGAGGGATCGCGTAGATGTTGGCTGGCAGACCGGCTTGCTCGTATCGTGCGAGAGAGTTGAGCACAAAGATGTAGCTACAACTGGGGAATATGAAGGAGAAAAGGACAGTGACGGTTGCCGAGATGGGCTCTTTCTGGGTGTCGAGAAGCTGTGCAAAAGCAGCAATGCCTATCAACGCCACTGCTGCGTAGATTGCCGAGTATCGAACGGCAAAGGTGGCTCCAAAGACGCAGCCGCTTGTCAGGGCCCATCCCGTCAGGATCTGCCAGAGGATCGGGATGCCGGCGTTGGAGGAGGGGAGGAGTAGGGCAGAATAGACTGGAAAGGAGAGTGCACTGGTCAGTGGACTGTGCCATCAATCAAGGGTTATCACTCCAATGAGAAAAACTGTTGACCTACCTCCTCCGAGAATAATCCACGCCGGCAGGTAGATGATGTCAAAGGCGATGACGAAGCTCAAGACACGAGCCGATGCAGCACCGCCGCCCATGACATCGATCAGCTGTGCCATGCCCGACTCTCTCTCCGCGGCTATCATGCCGACAATGTGGAAGATGTGTGAAAGCATGCTAGCGAAGCAGATGATCCCCAAACCGCTGATCACCGTGTTCACAAACTCGCGTCTGTGCAGTGCGGCGGCCTGGTTTTCTGTCGTCCGCGTGAACATGTAGGTATCGGGCACGTCTGTCGAGTTGGTAATGGCCTGGTCGACGGCCAACTGCAGCGGCAGGTATGGGTTCCAGTCGGCCACGCGTGACTGGCTGACGTCGAAGGAGGACGGGACGCTGGAGGAACTGATGCGGAGGGTGTAATTCCATTGTCGGGAGCCGGCGGTGCTCAAGGGGGAGTCGTTGAAAACAATGGCGGCATAGCAGTCGGTCACGCCGTTGATGTTTGTGGGGCATTTGCTGATGAGCTGTTCTTCTGTTTGGACGGTCTCGATCTTTGCCTTGTTGCCTAGAGGTCTCTTGATGTCTTCGATGGCGGCCGAGATGTCTGCTGCTGAATTTGATGGCTGTACGAAGAAGAGTTTTGCCCCCTCGGGGATCGAACCGGCCAGAGTCTGGGCGGAGGTAGGGGTTCCTGTGCCATATTTGTTGCCGGAGGAGGTGAACTTTTGGATGCCGAGGATGAGGCTCAATGCAAGTGTCGGGATGATGATGGACCGGATGAGGGTTGAGAGCCAATGCCTGGTCAGAGTGATGAGGAGTATCTTTTTGACCAGCGCTTGGGTTTGTCGAAGCCAGAGCCTGAGAGGCCGGATGGTAACTCCAGCCATGGCGCAGGCAAGGGTTGGAACGAGTGCGATTGGGTGCTCGTCTGGAGAACAGGTTTCTAGGGAGGGAGTTCGAGCGGACGATGATTATTCCGAGATGTCTACAACTTTTGAATCCAGCGAAGGGGCGGGTTCGAGTCGATTTGTAAGATTGGACAACTATCACACGCGACTCTACCGGCCGATCTTTCGTTACACCGCAAGCCATACCGAACAGTAACCGTGAGGGCTGTGCACATTGACTTTGAGCACCTTACTCAAGGAGTTGTGGACAAGAACGGGGCGGGCCAGCCAGGCACCAGGAGAAGTACAAGCCGAAAGCCTGCTTCCACAAAGTGGTACAGGACGGCTTGGTTTTGCAGTGCGCCCTTGCGTCTCGGGCCTCGGTAGAGTGGATGAAATTGATGGATCAATGCTGCTGCCTGGTATTCAGCCACCGCAAGAAACTTCAGGTTCGGCCGACCCTTTCCTGAATCGGTCTAGACGAACTGCCGTGATCCATGGACCAGGCTGTATTGGTCTTGAAACAACCGAGATAGTGGGATGAAGCGTGTCGTATTTATTTCTGATTCTTTTGCGGTTGTCGTGGAACGAGTTGTTGGGTCAAGCTCGGGAGTTCGCGCCCCAACGCCGATCGACTCGTGTGGACCCGAGTCAAGTAGTGCTCCTCTGGTAGACCATTTCCTTGAAGGAGATCTTCTTGCTCAAATGGCTGTCGCCTACTCCTTTCTGGCTCTGGGGAGATCAATTGTTTCATACTCGACACGACGTCGCGAAACGTCTCGGTAAAAGTCCTCAACTCTTTGCTTCCTTCATACATCAACAATCAATGGCGACGGTTGAAAGGAGTCCTGGAGATGGCTTCAAACAAGCCTCCGAATCCATAAGCCAGTAGCGCAGCCCCTGAACTTGAACGCCACTGAAATACGCCTTCTCCCTTCAATTATCACCAGATGTCTGTCCCCCGGCTTCTTCAGGCATACAAGGGTTTCGGTGATTTTGCCACGCGGGTGGAGGAAGGGCGCATGTTGGGATTGTATCTTGCAGAACGTAACCGGATCCTCCATGGACGCTGCTCCGTGGACCTAGCCCGCGGCTCCGCGATACAATGCCCGTCTCTTCTTCGCCAAGCTGCCGCTGTTGTTTCTATTCCTGGATGTCCGGGGATAGTGATGACAAGTGATGACACATCACGAATGCGCCCGACAATTGCAGTGCCATGTGTTCGCAGCAGCAGGCTTTGACACCAACCCCCACGCCTGTGGCCCCTATTCTAGGCCATCAATCAAGACCAACATGAATGGTGTTGACCGCTGCGGCTCCCCGTCTGCCGAGAGTCTAGGCCCACCTGCAAATTTGGCAGCCTTTGAAGAGTACCGACTTGCATCGGAGTCAGCCAGCATGAGGTCTAATTTGCAGGCGAACGACTCCGATGGTGGTAGAGCTAGAGGTCCGATTGCTGGAGTCTCGAAACCCAAGGTACCTTCGTGGGGCCTGTCCCCCTGGATTCGCTAACCCTTGGGCAGATTGAAACGACGACCGAAGATAAAGTCCGCGTATCTCCTCGGTCGGACCGCTCATAGCATGTCTCCAAGACCGCGTATCGGCCCAGCCAAGTGGTTTAAATCCGTCATGTCCGCGTATGTTGCGCAGGTTGGCATTCTGCAAGCATCCACGCAACATTATCTCTGCCTGTCGCTCGCTGACGGGCGAACAAACGTTGCACGGCAGGTCGTGGTAGAGCATCACCGTCGTATAGCATGGCTGCCGACACCCCCGTTACATCCCGCATCCAAAGAGGAAGGTTGGAGTGATCCGGCCGGGCCGAATTCGCCAAGGCCTGCCCGTGGAACTTTGTGGTGGTCTTCGGTCGGCCAGACGCCTTAATTCCGGGCGGCCCCGAGGCGGAGATCGTCGCCTCACAGGGCTGTAGATCCATGTCCTGAGGGGCAGAGTTCACCGCTGTGCCTTTGGCCGACGTCACGGACGAAGGATTCAGGCTACAAACGTCGGCTTACGGGGCCGTTGTTGTCCAGTAAGGCGTCCGCACACAGGCCCGCGACGGTTATAGCGGCCGCTGAGTGCCACCGCGCCCCGCCATGTAAGCTGACAGCTCTGCTAGGATGGACCCTAATTCCAAATGCTTACAGGCTGTGCGTGAGATTCGGAGGGGCGAAGGCATGTCCAGCGGAAGCTGAAGTGACACGTTGTACCGTTGAGACCTTTCATAAAAAGCCGGCTCCCATAGTCGTGCTGACGGTGTCGGAAGAAAAGCACATCCTCAAATTCCACCATCCCTCCTCTACCCAAGTACTCACCGAACTACCACCAAACCAAATCGTCACCATGGCCTCCAACAACACCCCTTACCTCCAGCAGCCGCACCTGCACACCAAGGCGGAGCACCGTGCCGCCGTCCTGACGTACCCGGGTAACTTCCGCGAGGCCCTCAAGCAGGCCCAGGCCGACCCGAAGAAGACCCTGTTCGGTGTTGCCCATGGTATCGCCAGCGTTGCTGTGACCAAGGTCCTTGCCTCGGCCAAGCCTGACTTCATCTGGATCGACTACGAGCACGCCGTCTTCGACCGCTCCTCGCTTTACGAGTAATGCCATTGCCCCTCAGCGTGTTGAGTAAATCTGACCTTATGACCTCCAGCGCCATTCACGCCGCTCAGCACCACTCGGAGGGCAAGACTCTGGTGGTTGTGCGTGTTCCCAAGGGCGATACAGTCGGCCTGGCGACGGCCCTAGACGCTGGTGCCTCGGCTATTGTCATGCCGCACACTGAGACGGCCGAGGAAGTCAGGGAGATGATGAAGGAAACCTTCTACCGTGAGTTGGCCCGGACGCAAACCAATCTTGCCAAAATATCAATCACACCTCTTAACTTCCGACACAGCTCCCCTGGGCCAGCGGTCCTTCAGCCCCTGGACTTTCACACCTGGCATCTCGAACCAGTCCATCTACGAGGGCGACGAATGGAACATGAAGAACTCCAACAACCACGTGTGCCTGATCCCCCAGATTGAGAGCGTCAAGGGTCTCAAGAACATCGACGAGATCGCGTCCGTCGAGGGCATCTCGGGCCTCATGTTCGGCCCCGGAGACTACAGCGCCGATGCTGGCATCAATTTCTCAATGTCTGCCCCGCCGCCGCAAGATTTCCTCGACGCCATGGGCGCATTCTTCGCTGGTGCCAAGAGGCACAACCTGCCGGTGTTTGCGTAAGTGACAGTTCGTTCTGAGGGGTTTGAATATCCGCTGACCAGATTAAAGCGGCGCTCAATCTCCCGCGATGATTCCGATGTTGATCCAGCAGGGCTGCTGTGCTCTCGCCGTTGTTTTCGACTACTGGGGTGTTGCGCAGATGGTCCACGATGGCGTCAAGGCTGCCCGGGCGATGGTTGAGGGACCGGCCGAGGGTGACAAGGCGTCCAACGGCACGGTGCCGGTGACCACCGAATCCAACGGGGCGACTGAGACCAACGGGTCGTCTTGAAGAGCATAAGCGAGCGAGTTTGTCATTTTGATAGAGCTGGTTTATACATTTGTTGTCTGCAAGATTTGGATGGAAGACATGGTGTCGAGCTTACGGAACGGGTGTGCCCCTCCAGTGTCTCTTGGATTCAAGCCCGCCTACATGAGATCTGCCATTGAAGGTGACATGATCGACCATGCTTGCAAGGCGCAGCTGCGTTCATTCCATTCCCTCGGAGTCAACCACGCGGGTTGGGGAGGCTCTCGGCGATTAGGGGAAACAGGGTGCTGACTCGTGGTCTTTCTCTCCGGAAAACTGGTAAGCCATACCCCTGACCACGATCATGGCCTGCATCTACCGACCGACTCGTGACGAACCCATCAATGGACTCGTTGTCAAAGACGTTGAATCTTCTCCACGGACTGGATTCAAGACCTCCCGACCTTTCCAGACTCGCCCAGCCGGCATTGATCTTGCCACTCGTCCATCCATCCACTCTCCGCCAAGTCCGCCAATGCTACCGACTGAGGAGATGCCCTCATTTGCCGGACCACACTTGCCAGGAACACGAATCATGCGGCCATCAATTCAGGCACCGACAGCTTGCGTCCCCCGCACTGGTTCGTCTCTAAAATCAGTCGACTTCGCCGTTGAACGCTCCAACGGGAACGAGCCGAACAACCCCGGCAACCCTTCCTTGCCCTCCTCCTTTCTTCCCCCATATTTGCGGGGAAGAAAACAACAAATTGGTTCGTCCTGCCAGCGCCTGATATTAGAGACGAGTTGGCCGAAAAAAAGCCACCTGGAGAACCGAGTAAACGCGGGGGCATCGTCGCCTCTTGGCATCGTTCACGACCCACGATGGACATCATCACCTGCTTCTCATGGCCTAGTTGCACAAGCTAAAGCAGAGCAGGGGAGTCTTTCGGCGGATTGCCCCCTCGGGGATTGTAACCTTGGCTGGACATGACCTCGACTCGTCCGGGGTCGGTCGACTGCCCCTGTGGCATAACCTCGGCCACTGGAGAAATCCTGGAGACAGTTACCCCACGGGGAGGTTTTGAAGGTACGGTACTATGTGGTGAGGGGGCGGGAGGCCGGAGATTGCTGAAGATTAGGCCTAGCACGGGCGTGGGTTCGGGGTCGAATGCCCCGAGCGGAACAACCGCCCGACGTCATGTCCGGGGCAGATGGTCAAAATTGACGAGAGGGACTGGACTTGGACTGGGGCGTTGTCTGCTCTTGGTCAGCTATTTAACCATGCCGTGGCCGTTCCCTGCCTCGGTCTGGGTCTCGGTACGGCCTCAGCTTCTCCCGCAGTAGCCTTCACTCCTCCCTCCTCCCCCGAACCTCCTCCTCCTCTCCGACATGAAGTTCGCAGGCCTCAAGGCCCTCGGCGTGGCCCTGCTCGCGGCCACGTCGACGTCAGCCGCTGCCCTCACCCCCCGCGCCGACGATGACGCCCCCAGGGATGTCGAGAGTCTCTCGATCCTTACCAAGGCCGCCGACTCTCTCGTGGCTCCCGCCCTTGCCAACAAGAACGCAGCCCTCAGCGGCTCCCCTCGCAGCCTGACGCGCCTGGTCCGCCAGATCGTCACGCCCTTTGTGTGGCCCAACTCGACCTACTACCACGACGAGACCCTGCTGCCACACATTGAAGAGATGCTCGACGTCCTGGTCCAGCGCCAGCACTGCGACGGCACCTACAGCGTCGGCAACCGCCACTCCCCTCCCGACACGGGCTTCCTGATCGAGGACTTTGGCATTATGGTGCGCATCCTCGAGCGCGACGGCCACGAGGCCTCGCAGGCCATTGCCGACACCATTCGCGATATCCTGAGCAAGGCCGGCCCTGGCCTCGCCGCTGGTGGCATCCATACGCCCAACCACCGCTGGAAGATCTGCGGCGCCCTCTCGCGCATCTCGCGCATCATCGGCGACGAGTCCCTGCTGGACCGCGTCGACGAGTGGCTCGCCGAGGGCATCGACATTGACGCCGACGGCATCTACTCGGAGCGCAGCCCCAACTACTACTCGGCCGTCTCCAACCCCTCGCTCCTGACCGTGGCCCACGAGCTCAACCACACCGAGCTCATCGACCATGTGCGCAAGAACCTCGAGCTGACCATTGAGCACGCCGAGCCCAACGGCGAGGTCGAGACCGTCATGTCCCGCCGCCAGGATCAGACCCAGGCCCAGCCCGACAACATCCAGGCCTTTTACGTGCAGTTCCGCGAGCTTGCCCTTCGTGATAAGAACGGTCGCTTCGCCGCCATGGCTCGTCTGCTCGAGGAGAGGTACGGCAGCCGTCTTGGTGACTACCTGGCGCCCCTCATCGAGCGCCCCGAGCTCGCTGCCCGCCTGCCTGAGCCTGAGACTCCCTGGGCCGATTACAAGAAGCACTACGCCAAGGTCGGCCTGTTCCGCGAGCGCCGCGGCAAGCTCACCGCTGCGGCGTTTGGTGGTTCCGACTGGTACGCCGATGGCGAGCAGACGCCCTTCTACAACCGCTTCGCCTCGGGCCTCTCGACCAACCCGACGCTCTTCCGCGCGTGGAACGGCAAGCTGGCACTCGACGGTGTCCGCCTCGTCCCCCAGTTCTTCACCATGGGTCACTTCCGCTCCAACGGCCTGTCCGTTTCTGATGGCGGCGTCGTCACCCTCGGAAGCGAGATGGAGGTCCCCTACTACCTGCCCATGCCCGCTGACCAGCGCAACGCCGACGGCGAGTACGCCCTGGGCCGCTCCGTCGCTGATGGCCGCTTCTACGCCGCTCTGGACTTTGCCAACCGTCCCACCAGCATGCGCCGCCTCAAGACGGACGTGGTCATCAAGCCGACCGAGGCTGGCTACGACCTGGCGTTTGAGGTGTCGGGTGAGCGCGACGTCGAGGTGACGATTGAGCTGACGTTCCGCGAGGGCGGCGAGTTTGGCGGCGCGATGAAGCAGCTGACTGATACCAATGGTGTCAAGACGTTCCACCTGGTGGAGGGCGAGGGCTCGTACAGCCTGGGCGACGATACTATTACCTTTGGACCCGGCAACGGTGAGGGCCTGGTGTCGAATGATGCTGGCGAGCAGTACAGCTGGCACGCGGGTTCGCTCGTCCTCCGCGGCCACAAAGTGTTTGTCACTGGCGTCGCGCCTTTCCAGTACACCCTCAACCTGGGTTTCCAGTGAGCAGATGCTGTAGATGATGAATAATTGAATAATGAGGGATTTTGCAACCGTCCAGATAACCGTGCTGGTGCTGTTGTGAAATGCTGCAAAGGGAAGCTGAACAAACCTGCTTCCCTCACTTGGGGAACTGGGCCAGAGTTCGACCACGTGCTCACATCGAACCTGCCTTTCGCGCATGTTGCCTTGCTTTTTCCAATGAAGTTTGAAATGCTTGGCTTAACATTCGGAATGCTGTCGTAGCTGTTCCCAAAACAAAAAGATGATGCTGAGGTCCGTGCCGGGGTCGAACCGACGACCTTCAGGAGGGAAGATGAAGATATCTTCAAAACCTGACGTGATAGCCACTACACCAACGGACCTATCCATCGAATGTGGTTCGAGGCTCGATCGTGGGTGTCATAATCCCTTTCCCGTGCCAACTGTTCAGTCGGCCGGGCCAACCGACCGCGTGGATCGTGGCGCGGCAGTGTGCTGCATCACTATGGCGTTCTCAAGCAAGACATTCCAAGGAAGCAGTCAACTTTGCCTCGCAGAATGCCCGCTCAGCTCTTGACGTTCAAGTTTGCATCAGGCTCCGACACCCCCACCCTCCACACCGTTGTGGCATTGAGGCTGGACGATACGAGGCCGTCTTGGCTAGAAAGTCGTGGGGCTTGTCGGCATGTCGCAGCGGCCCCCAAGTCTACTTTGATTCTTGTGTCCCTCCCTCTCCTCACCCCATCGCACACCTCGTCGCGGTTCTTGGCAGCGGCGCAATGGATGGCCTTCCGCGTCATCTTCAGGCCTCCGGCACACAAAAGTGCAGACGAGGCTCTCGGGTTCCCCGTTGCTGTCGATAAAATGAGGCCTTCGGCCCGGGCCCGACAGGCGCGGACTCGTCAATATCGTCACACCACGACATGGCCGAAAACGCTGCGAACCACTCAACCGAGCAATTTGAAATGGCGGAGAGGGTCATTGAAGCCACTCTTCCCCCCGATTCCGAGCCTCCCAGCGATGGAGATACACTCCCGCCCGAAGTCCCCCGCCATCCGCCAGTGCTGGTCCCGGCCACCAGCGACAGCCTACCTCCAGTGAACTACAGGCCCCTCGTCCTCCGTAACTGGATGCTAGCGGTTTGCCTCGTCTTCCACCTCATCTGCATCGCCCTGGTTGCCTTCGCGCTCTACCAATACTCCTGGCACGCCGGAAGCCTATGGATCTACGCCCTCCTCGTCATCCTCCCGTACATCCTTGGCACGACATCGGCCGTCTGGGTGGACAGCATCATCGAAAACCTCTCCAGGATCACGCCGTTCCTGCTCTGCGCCTCGGACAATGGTGCCCTCGCGTCGCGCTCCATCTTCCAGCAATGCTTCCCCGTTCCCAGCATGCGGGAAGCAGGCCGCAGCCACTGCTGGTATCTCGTCCTCTCCCATGTCATCTGGTGGCTCACCATCTTCCTTGTCCCTCTCAAGGCCTCGCTCTTGGTCACCGATCAAGACGATCTCCAGTTCTGGATCACCGACTGGGCGGCATACGTCCTCCTCAGCGTCCACGCCCTCGTCTCGCTCTACATCGTTGGCGTCATCATCCATCTCAGCGGCCGAAACACGGGCCTTCGAGAAGACTGGGACATTGTCACCATGGCCGACCACATGGCCATGTTCCGCCATTCCAACTTTCTACACCTGTTTGCTGGCACTGGGGGCGCTGAGAGAAACTCCATGATGGGTGCGGAGAATGCTTTCTTGTCGGGCTTGCAGATCAAGCTGGGCTACTGGAAGCTCTCAGATACCGACAAGCCCTGGTACGGGTTCGGTATCGTCTCAGGTGGTGAGATTACCTTCGCAAGAAGCCGGCATGATGCGTGACTGACACGGAGACCCAGATGAAATGGAAAGGACCGATAGCACCCTCGCGCGGCCCCCAAATTCCGATCATGATGGGTCCCTTCAATGTGAGCTCCCACAACACCTGCAGATGAAGTGGCTCAGCTACTAACTCCCTCAGTCTCCAGGGAACATCTCGACCAGATCTCCAAAAGCTCAGTCTTCGCCTTCCTCAATATCCGGTCGTTCGCCTTCTTGTTTACCTTTTGTCTCGCCTTTCTCTTGGCAGGCGGCTACATTGCTGCCCTAACCATGAGCTTGACGCGCAACCACGAAGCCATCGGCAGCAACGGATCCGGCGGCAGCAACTCGTTCATCGTGCCTATAGGGACGGACTGGGCCGCTGTGGTATTTGTTCTCATCCCCATCACCCTACTCGGCACATTCCATGCCTTCTGGAGCGACGCGGCGCTCTTCGCAGCCATCACACAGCCCTTCGTCGGCATGAGGCAGCCCGGCGGCCGTCCTGCACAGGACACGATCCTGCTCGACTATGTCTGCCTCTCAAGTGCCGAGCAGCTTATGACAGCGGCGAAGAAGGAGCATTGGAAGGTGGCGCTGACGGGGGCGGCAAAGATTCTTCACCGGCTATTGCCCAACCTCGCTGGACCCAGTGTCATGATCGGCTGGGACGAAGAAATCCCCAACATGTCCATCATCTCGCTGAACATCCCGCTGGTGGCCATTGTGAGCCTGTGGCTGATTTTGGAGCTATTTCTGATGCCCTGGGCGGCACTGACGGGGGTGGAGACGAGGTCGCTGCCGCGAGACTATCTTTGCATTGCAGATCTCCTGTCCTGGATCTGTACCAGCAAAGTGCTCACGGCGCAGGACTCGGATGACCCTTTCGGGGATCCTCTGCATGCCCCGGTTGAGCCTGTCACCGCCACCGATCTCGCCAAGAGCCGAGGCCAGAAAGAGGACATGGAGGCCCGGCTACGGCTGTCGAAGAAGCGCTACCGGTTCGGCGTGGTACCGGCAGAGGGCAGCCCGGGGAAGCATATGATTGGCATTGGTTTCGTGGATTCCGAAGAGTCGGTAAACGAGGAGCAGCTGCTGTTGCTGCTAGGAGCCAAGGGATTCATCATGGCGGGGGGGATCGAGGGGACTGTTGCCGTCAATGTGGCTGCAAGCGGGATTCAAGCCCAGTCGGGCGGGGAAGAGAAACCAACCAGGGAGGGGGGGTCCTATTCCAGGGAGGAGGAAGAAGACGAAGACACAGCTTGAGAGTGATGATATTGGGCTGCTCCTGTGGTGAGGGGCAGATCGCCAAATTTCCTTTCGGGTAAGGCAAGAATGTTCGATTTGGACGGCGGTTACAACACGATAGACAGACAGATTGATACCCAGCTATAGATTTCATTTACGGACCCACGACTTCCCATCAGGAAACATCTCTTCGATGTAACATGTCCGATTCTCGAGATCGACATGCACTAACACTCTTGACAGACACCAGCACAATCTCACGATAGCATCAGTCTCCATCCACCCACTACGATTCTCTCCTCACCTACTACCAAAACAAACTGCAGTCGGATAATTCGCCAAACCAGCTGCCGCTTCATAACCTCACAATCCCACCCCTTCGTCTATATACCCGACGGATATCCCCGTCGTCAACTTCAATCACCAACGGAACCAACCGCTGCTGCCGCGGCCCGGCGGTGCCGAACCGGGAGAATACAGCGCCAACCCCTGTCACCAGCCGCAGCCCCCCTTTTTCACTCCAGCTCCCAGGCCACTTCGGCTCGGGTGCCCCCCTGAGCCACAGCAGATCCCAGCCGCCCCTCGATGCCGCACCCGGACGATGGCGTCTTCGATCTGTCGCCAGCGATCGGCGCAAATCCCTCAAAAAAAATCCACTGCCAGACACAAGCAGCAGCAAGCATCCTGGCCCACCCAGCTGCGCACATGTCTTTCTGGACCCCTGGACCAAGCATTTTCCCGCCCCGAGCCTATCGCATTTTGATTCCTGCACTGACGTGCTCGGAGCCTCACTGCCCCTCCTCCCTGTACGTAAACCGCCCCTCCAAAAGTGATGACTCTGCGACTTTCTCCTCCCGTTGCGACCACACCGCATGGGTTGCGCTGGACTGCCTCGGGGACTAACGGTGTATTGACCTGCCCCCTTTGTTGCTACCCCTGCTTCCGTAGGTATCGATCTTGATAAGCAAAGGAGCCGATGGCAGGCGCAGACCCGCGATGGTGGGGGATAATAGACCCGAAAGTTGCCCCGCCACCTTCATCAACTGCCCCATCCGTGATGCCCTCCCCGAAACATCACCAAGCGCAAACCTAACAATCTCTGCTTCTTCCCTTCTCCCTCTTCCTCTCTCCTCTCTCTTTCTCTCCTCCTAAACATTCATCTCACATCCTCCAGCATGCCCCCCGTCGCCCGAGCCGCAGCGCCCCTCGCGCAAGTAATCCCCCCCCTCATCCTCGGCACCGCAACCTTCAACACCCAATACCACCCCTCCCCCGACCTCAACCTCTCCCTCCCCATTCTCGCCCGCGCCCTCCACCTTGGCGTCGCCGCCCTCGACACATCCCCCTACTACGGCCCCTCGGAACGCATCCTCGGCCAAGCCCTCCGCGCCCTCCGCCCCGACCGCGCAGACCTCTTTCTCATCACAAAAGCCGGCCGCGTCGGCTCCTCCATCTTCGACTACTCCCCCGCCCACATCCAGCACTCCATCCGCCGCTCCCTCGCCCGCCTCTCAACACCCTACCTCGACCTCGTCCACTGCCACGACGTCGAGTTCGTCTCCCCCTCCGAAGTCCTCGCCGCCGTCCGCGAGCTCCGCCGCCTCCGCGACTGCGAGGGCCTTCTTCGCTATGTCGGCATCTCAGGCTACCCCCTCCCCGTCCTCGCCGACCTAGCCGAGCTCATCCTCGCCGAGACCGGCGAACCTCTCGACGCCGTCCAGTCCTACTCGCACTTTTGCGTCCAGAACGATGCCCTCGGCGCCTCCGACCTCCTCGCCCGCTTCCAGCGCGCCGGCGTCTCCGTCGTCACAAACGCCAGCATGCTGAGCATGGGTCTCCTCACCACCCGCGGCGCCGACGCCGGTCCCCAGGCGTCCTGGCACCCTGCCCCGCGACCTCTGCGGAGGAAGTGTACCGAGATTGGCGCTTTTGCGCGCGATAATGGCGAGAAGCTTGAGGATCTATCTCTGCGCTGGGCCATGGGCGCCTGGGCCACGCGCGGCGCAGTGCTTGGTACCAGGGCCGGCATGGACGTTCGCGCATCCCGCGCCGCTGCCGACACGAACAATATCACGAGACCGAGGATGGGCGTGAGCGTCATGGGTGTCACAAATGCCGCGGAGTTAGACGAGACCTGGCGTGCCTGGAAGGACGTCGTCAGGGTGGCTGAGATCCAGGCCAAGGGCGCAGATGTCGAGCTCGACGCCCAAGACCAGGTCATCGTAGATCGCGCCGAGAAGATCCGCAGCATCGTCGAGAACGACATGTGGCCTGCGTTGGGCGAGTGGCGGAATCACAGCTGGGCCAGCCCCCAGCCTGGCTACGTCAACGAGCGACGGGAGTTTGGTGTTCTGCCCGAAGACTTTGACGAGCCCGCGCCAGCAACAGAGTCGGCAACAGAACCACCAACTCACTCGCACGCCATTGATGAGCAGCCAGCTCTCAAGCCTGCGCTGGGCGCAGTTGCATAATCTTTACGTTTAACACCAATCGAGCCCGATAGCTCTAATCGATAGACTTGCTTTGCTTTATTTAGCTTGCCAACAAGCAGATGACTAGGTACTATACACAACCGTGCCGGGAGCGTCAGGAAATCTACCGTGATCCAGTTGTGCCGCCCACATCCGTAAAACGCCGTAACTGCCTGGTTGACTTGCTGGAAAATACACGTTGTATGCACAAACGTGCCCTCATATCTGCATCCTTCATCCACATACCCATCTAGTAGTGCACCGCCGTTGACCGCTCCACGATGCTGTGGGCGCCGAGCCTCTTGGACTCACACTCGTCGTCATCGAGGGCCGCGGGCGTCTCGGGAGTGATCCTCAGCTCCGGCGTCGAAACGTCGCTGATGGGAGTCACTTCCCGACTGCCGCTGTCAAAGTGCTCCTCGGGAACCTCGTGAATCACTGGGGGCTTGAGCGTCGCAACGCTGTCCTGGATCGGCTCCCGTGATCCTGCCTCCTCAGCGTGCTCGGCCTGAGGCTTGTCTTCCTCTGCCCGCTGCTTCGCCTCTTCATCCCGCTTGATCTCCTCGGGGGTCCTGACTCTCTCTCCGTTCTCCAGATCCACGCCGACCATCTCGGCCAGGCTGCGGAAGTTATACAGGGGCTCGCTGTTGTCGCGGTCGGCGTCGTCACCGCGCGGGACGCTCGAGCCGCTGCCGTCGAGATGCCCCTGGCCCGGGAAGCTACCGTGAACGCTGTCGGCCAGCGACGACGAGATGGACGAGGCATTACTCATCTGTCGAAGATGCGATGGCCCGCGGCCTGGTGTTGGAATCGGCAAAGACGGAACAGAGCTGGAGCTGGCTGTAATGGCCGACTCGGTGGGCTCGGTGCCTGCTGTTGGTCGCTCGACGCCCTTGCCCTTATCGGAAGAGTCAGCGGTAGTGGGTGAGGGACCTGTAGGACTCGTTCGCCCGCTGGCCCGCGCCGAAGATGTGGTCTGCTGGACCGTAGTCTCCATGCGCAGGTTGCTCGTCGTGCTGTTACCACGACGGCGGCCCAGGCCGAGGGAAAGGCTGCTTCCGCTGGCAGAGCCCGGGCCGCCGTAGAAGCCGCTTTGCTTGTCGGCCTTTTTAGCGGCCTTTCGTTCCTCCTTGAGGCGCTTCTTGGCCTCCTTGCGCTCGACCTTCTCCTGCTTCCGCGCACGCTCCTCCTCTGCAGCGAGCGATAGCCTAACGGCTTCCATGAACATCATGTCCTCGAGCTCCTCCATACGGGACCTACGACCGAGCACACCCGAAGATCCCCTGGGTCCTGGTTCGGGTCCGGTCGGCAACTCTGCGCTCGCTACTGCGCTGGGGCTGTCGGTGCCAGCCGAGTTCTGGCCTGTGTTGCGACGGCTGAACCTTCCCGGCCGGCTGAACCCAAAGCCGCCGCGGGATCGATCGTCGTTTCCGATGAGGAATGCGGCCGTGTGCAGAGCGGTCGCAGCAGCCGCCCTCCGCGCCTGATGAGCGCGTTGGGCTGCAAGCTTGGTGGACCAGTCTGGGCGGACGCGATCGGTGGTGATGACGTTGGGCGCGTTGGCCGACAGGCTCGTCGTGCGCCGCCTTCCGGTTGGCGGCGAGCCTGGCGAAAGGGTCGAGTTGAGGCTCGTCTGCGAGGACATGGCAGTGCTCATGGAGCTCAGGGGTGGCATCGCGTGCGCCAGACCCCGTCGGAACGGGGGCGGCTCGTATGTAACACCAAACTCGGGCTGCTGGCAGTACGGGCACTGCGACGGCTCCGACACGAGCAGCTCCGGGTCGCGGGTCTCTTCGGGGCTGTCATTCTCGCCATTCTCACCATGATGCTCAGGGAAGTGGGGCTCCGGGCGCTTGATTTGCACGAAGCACTCGCTGCAAATGGCCTGGTCGCAGCATCGGGTGTGGTTGAGGTAGGGCGGGTAGTACAGGAAGCAGATGGGGCACTCGGAGGCGTCCTTGTAGAGTGCGACCTCGAGTGGTTGGCTGTTGACGCAGGGGTCGTGGGGCAGGTTGATCTCGCGGGGAGCGATGTCGGCGGTCGAGCTGTTACGTGATCCGCCGCTCAGCGCCGCCGCGAGAGCCTTTGCTCGGGGTCTAAAAGGCGACGCGCTCCTCTTTGTCTGGGCCGTCGTCGGGGATGCGAGGGCAGAGCTGACGTTGCTGGCCGAAGCGCTGCCGTTGGAGCCGGCCGACATTGTCCTCGGACCGAGGGGCACTGTAAGGTTGGCGAGATTCTGGGACGAGGCGCTCGGCGATTGGGGCTTCGGGATGAACTCGTCGGGGGGCTGTTCGTCAGCGGCGGGGATGGGTAGGCCGCGGGCGGCACAAACGAGCTGGTACTCTGTCCAGCTGTCCTCCTTGTCGTCGAGTCCTCGCCAAAATGGCGCAATCTTGCGCTCGATCTGGAAGGGATTCAGTCAGCGACAGTCGGCTAGTAGAGACCGGGAAGGAAGACAAACCTGGAGTTGCCTGACAATCTGCTTGCTGAAGTCTTCAGGGCCAGTGTATGTTCCTAGAGTCACGAGATAGCCACCGTCGACGTGTTCCTCCTTCAGCGAGCGCTCGCGTTCCTTCTCGCGAGCGAGTCTCTCGCGCTCGAGCCGTCGGGTTTCTCGCTCCTGACGAGTTTCTCTTCGTTCGTACGGCGCATCTTCTCGGTTATTTGATGAGCCGGAGGTTCCGATGCCCAGTAGGCTCAATTCGTTTCGGCCAAAGCGGCTCTGTCGGTTCCTCTGCCTGTCCGTATTCTCCGGGCGTGAGCCGGGTGTGGGGTCGTTGGAAGGAACCTGGGAGAGACGGCCAGAGTGGGCAGGCTGTTGCTCTGGACGAGCCTCTTTCGTGCTTTGGTTGCCCATGGTGTCGTATGTCGGTACAGCTCAGGTTGCACAGTTCGGCGGCGGGCGGGCGGGAAGAAGGCGGGCGAGATCGTCGGGATCGTCGGGTATAAATGGGGATGACGCCAGCGACGGTCGTGTGGGCTGTTCTGGTGTGCCCAAATGAATCGCCGAGTTGGGGGAAACCGGTTGTCGGCAATGATATAATCGACGCAAGTGAATGATGGTCGAAGCGAAAAATGCGCAACGTTGGGGAAGTTACTTGGCGGCGAGTAACGGTTCGGGACAAAGAAGGGCGAATGGCAGTCAGTGGCTGCACTGGTGAGGTGTTTGGGGTGTCGGCTCGACGGGGGGAGCGAGAATCAGCTGTGCATCCCACGGAACGGGCAATTAGGCCTGCATCGCGAGGGCAGACAGCGGACGGTAAAGATGTTGTCGAAGTAACGAAGTCCGAGGTGGCTCCCGATGCGACTGCAAGGGAGAAGGGGTCGAGCTGGATGGATCTCGGCGGTGCCGGCGGACGGACGACGGCGTTCGAGGGTGGCGTAGAGAAACTTGAGACGAGAGCCAGGCGGATGTCAATGCTGACGTCGACGGAGTAAATTGGGCAGAGCGAGGCCGTCAATGCACTTGGGAGGATGGGTGTCGGGAGTTGATGCGAGGTGGGTGAAGGGCGAGACGAGGGACGAGGGCAGCGTCTGGTCCAAACGTCGGGCAGTAAGTAGGTAGGTGGTGTTTGGTGGTGTCTATCGGCGAGGTGAGCCGTGAACCGGGAGAGAAATGGACGGACGGATTGTCTAGGAGCGAAAGAGGCCAGCAATGGATGAGGCCGGCGGCGACCCTGTTCCTGGCCGGCTGGATGCACGGGGGATCTGACTGGGCTTGGCCTGTCGTCAGTCTGGACCCGGAAGAGCGGGGATTGAAGGTCGGTCCCCCAGTGTGCGGCGTGGGCTGCGTGGCAGTGACCAGCGAGTTGGTTCAGGTGCGGATGAGACAGCCGACAGGGGGGCAGGGGGGCTTCCAGGGGTGGTCTGGGGCGGGCGACAGGTCGTACCCAGTGGTTGTGCGGGCGAATGCCTGGTCAGCCGGGGAAGCGGGAGGCTGGGAGGGATTTGTTGTCGCGGGGCAATCGGAGAGTGGAAGGTCGACGGATCTCACGGACCGGGGTTGCAGGCGGGCGGGCAAAGGACTCTGTGTATGTCTGTGAGGAGAGTGGAAGAGGAGGTGAGAGATGTGTAGGTAGTTCTGAAAACAAGGCGATAATATGACGACTCGAATGGGGGGGCTTTGGGGACCTGGGGGGTGGACGGGCGTTGTCGATCCCTCGCGATTCGTGTTTGTTGGTGGTCTTTTCTGTCGTAGCCAGCGTCGTAGCCAGCGTCGCAGCGATGATGACGGGAATGATGGGTCAAGCACAAGCAAAAAGAAGCACCGACTGCCCGCAATGACTGGTGCTGATGACTGATGGCGGAGAAGAGGGCGATACGGGAGACCCGGGTGTTTCGGCGACGACGGGATTTGCCCTTCCTGCCCTCAGCAGTGGATGACAGCAGGGCGAAGGAGGAAGGAGAAGCCCATGGCGGGCCTGTCGTCGGCCAGTGATAAGGCTTCACGAAGCCCAAAAGCAGCAGGCACGGTGGGGACGTTGCGCGTTCAGTGGACCTCGGCCGTCCAGTGGGAGTGCGTGGAGTCCGCGGGGTGATGACCGGGTGAGGGGAAGGGGGGAAGGAAGCTGGAAGGAAGCAAGAGCAGCAGGTACACAATCGGGCCTTGTAACTTCCCGAGAAGTCAAAAGAGAAGAGGTTGAGGAACGGAAAAGCTGAACACTTAAAGCTTGGCTCCGGTTCTAGATCTTCTCCGAGTCTATCAATTACTTACCTCAGGTGTTGAATACCAGCTGGACAGACCATTCATTTTCTCTTCTCTGCATCCATCTCGCGGCCCAACAGCCGCCATACCCACTCCACTGCTCAAGCTCGAGCTCATCCACACTTCCGCAACCAGCGCGCCACAGTCACCAAAGTCACCAGGCCCGCGCCGTCCTCCTAACCCATCCACCACCGTGACCACACCACCATCAACCCCTCCCGGACTTTTAATTCCAATGCTTCTGTTGCGGCCGCCTTTGAAAACCCCATACCAAAAGCCACCCCTTGGTATCCTTATCTAAAGCCGTTGCCTCCGGGTCGGCGTTGTGCTGCTGCCACTACAGTCGTAACCAGGTCTTGACCGAGCAGGATTGCAGCCGCCGATACACCCAGCTCAAGCTTCATGATGGCGGCGGTTTTCTGATGCCTCCAGCAGCACCCATCTCAAACGCAAACTTAGCTGCAATCAGCAATCAGGAACTTGCAGAGCAACACGCCAGCTTATCACCCCCCTCACCCCTTGCCGTCCCAACATGTCTCACTCTACGATGCGATGCCTGACCGGGGGCCATCCGTAGGCCCCTGCCGCGGGGGCCATCTTCATGCGACCCTCTCATCGGCCATGCCCGCGCGATCCCATGTGCATCCCTCCGCACACACACACACACGATAGACTTCAGATGACGGCCTTGTCGTGCCTGGCTTGCCCTGCCTGCCCTGCCCTGCTTCACGCCCCCTTCGACCGGACTTTTGGAGCTGCATGGAACTTCCCGGCTCTTTGCTTGCCCTAGGCGACGCATCGCCACGTGGTTGGGCGCCCTCTTCCCTGGAAACATGGTACTGTGCCGCCACAGGGGCCTAGAGGCGACGTTTCACGGCACCGTTGCAGCCCGCTCGTCAGATCTGCATCCTCACCGCCGATGACGATGGACACGGCCTATAGTGGGCGGTGACATGACTCTGTGATGCACTGCACTCACTCGCTCACTGCACTGCTCTGGTTGCGCTCAAGATGTCGGGCACATTTACGCCACAAGCTTCAGAGGAATGCTCAACGCATAGCCGCGTCTACCGCGCGCGGTATGCCCCTGGCGGCGTTGGTTTTGACTCACATGCCCTACCTCCCCAGTGCCCAGTGACCTTGCCCCATGGTCGACGCCTTGTTTCGACCACACACACACCAAGCGTACGACAAACAAACCAGACATCCTTATCTTGAGGCCATCACAAGCTTGCGTCCACGAGACCCAAAGAGGCCCGGCTGACGCTGACTCGCTACCAAGGCTAGGATTGGCTCAGTGCTTTTCACAGGCCTCGTTGCGCCATTCAAGCGGGTTTTGGCGTGTGCCTCGTTTGATTTACTCCGTGTGATGTGCTATCTGTCTGCTTCAGGCCTTGGGTGTAACGACCTGGGTGCGACAGCCAAGGCCTTATCTATTTTCATTTCTACCCACCTGATCCAGCGGTGATTGCTCCATCCAGTCATCAAATGATGTGTTCGCTGCGTTTTACCATGGCGTCTATCGTGTCGTAAAGTCGTGGTTCGCGTGTGACTACACCCTGGCAGATCCATCCCGGTACGGTTCATCGCTGTCGCCAGGGGCATCGGGCTCTTCGAGCAGATGCTCTGTCACTCCAGGATCTAGATGAGGTCAGACACTACTCCGAGTCCAACACACAGACTGAGACCTACCATCGCGGTCGCTCTCGGAGATCTGGCCGGAGCCCGGCTTGCCGAACAGCGCGTCCATATCCTCCAGCGCGACGCCTTTGGTCTCGGGATAGTAGATGTAAAGGATCTACCCGTGTTAGCCACCACCTTATGCCTCGGCGCAGCTAGACGTACCGGTATGCAGATGATATTGACGATCATGAAGATGAAGTAGACTTTGCTACCAAGCGCCTGCCTTCCAACCGGCCAGACGTGTGACACGATGATAGAGCCCACCGAGCCGCCCGAGGCGGCAAAGTTGAGACCACGAGCCCTCACGGCCGTGGGGAAGATCTTCCTTGGTCAGTCCATGTGCCAGTCCAGAAAAGGCAGTCAGCCTCACCTCGGTATTGTACACCCACGATGCCGGCCCAAAGCCTAGGCTGTACCCGAGGGCATAGACGAAGATGAAGACGATGCAAATTACATCAGCCGCTTTGCTGGCATTGTTCGGGAACGCAATCGGCAGCGCGCCGTTGACCTAGTCACCATCAGTAGTGTGTTCTTGTTCCCACCGCGGCAGGCTTACCAGCATGGCGACGGCCATGACAGCGCACCCGGCAATAAGACAGGACCGGCGACCAAAGCGGTCGATGAGGAACATTTCGAGCACCGTGAAGCCAATCTTGAGTGTCATCTCCACAGCACCGGCCATGAGAGCTACGCGAGTCTCGAGACCCAAGGCTTTGAGCAGGGTCGGAAGGTAGTACTTCATGGCGGTGGCGCCGCACAAGGTAGCCATGAACTGGAGGGCTGCGGCGCGCCAGAGACGGGAGAAGAGAGCAGGTTCGCGGAAGAGAGATAGCCAGGAGGTGCCGGCTGCGTAATGGGCGTCGACGTCTTTGACGATGCTGGTGAATTCATTGTCAATGTCGGCATCGGCGCGGGTGCCGGCGCGGAGCCAGCGGAGAGTTGATTTGGCGCGGTCGACGTGGCCGTGCTCGACGAGCCAGCGGGGGCTACAGCTGTTAGGAGAGATGTTTGAAGAGGGGAAATGTGGACTCACGTCTCGGGGATCCAGGGGAGGCCGACGCCAAAGGTCAAGGCTGGGATGACTTCGATGAGAATTGAAACGCGCCAGGCGTAGTAGTGGCCTGTATCAGAGGTCCAGAAGGTCATGAGGTAACCGACCCAGAGGCCGGTGGCGAGGCCAGCGATGAAGCCGACGTGGTTCATGGTGACAAAGTGGCCACGCTTGGCGGCAGGGGATATCTCCCTGGAAAAGTCAGAAGATGTTTTCCAAGGCTGGTAGATAGAGAACATACGCCTGGTAGAGCGGCACCGAGGTCGAGACGACGGCAACACCGGCGCCGCAGATGAAGCGGCCGGCGATCATGGTTGCCAGTGCCGTTCGGCCATGGCTCGAGGCTTGCAGAAGCGCACCGAGACACAAAGTGACGGTACCAGCGAGAGCGGCGTAGCGGCGGCCGAGCCAGTCGCTTAGGGGGTGGGAGACGAGGATGTAGCTGAGAAAGGTACCGAGATAGTAGATGCCGGTGATGATGCCTTTTGTGCCGGGGCCAGGCTGGTGGAGAAGCTCGCGCCAGCCGGGGTGGACGAGGATGGACGAGAGGACGCCGATGTTGTATCTGCGAGTGTTAGTGCTGAAGGAAAGGGCATGGCACGGAGAGGGAGACTTACCCCCAGACTGAGGCGCCGATGCCGAAGTAAAGGCAGAGGAGGTACAGCCGCCTTGTGCCGGTGGGGGTGAGTGTGCCGGCCATGGCGAGATTGAGGGGGGGTTGTGGGATGTTAGATGAGGGTGAACGTCATTGCGAGCCCGGGGTCGAGGGCCGGCGAGAGATGTGTTGTGTGAAGGGGGAGGCGAGGTTGGTGATGCTCAAGGTGCAGTGAGGTGAGGGGAGGAGAAGATGGAGCTCAGAGGTGGGGAACATGGGTTGGCATCGCTCACTAACAGTTCTGGCTTGTAGCCAGGGGTGACAATGTTAGTGTCGGTTGCGGGGGTGTGGCACTCGTCCGTCTCCATCAGGTCATCCATCTCATCTTCAGATCGGAGCTTCAGAATATCCAAACAACTTCATATCGTGCTTCTTATTACTCCGATGTCATTATAGTCGTCACATATTAGTTTTAGCCTGCAGAAAGGCCCGAGTGTCCGCGTCCGTATCAGCGTCCCTGACCAAGGCGTATATCCCACCCATCGTACAGCTTCACTTCCTCATTACCGCTGCACGCCAGCCGAAAAGTCGTACATCCCATCCCATCCTGGATACGTCAATCCCGTCGGAAGCACACCCGTGTCCGTCACCGGCACTGAATAGCCATCAGTCCCCGTCCACATGGGCACACCAGACACCATGGCCGAACCATCTACCCCCCAAGCATCCTGGCCCGGTCCCTGGCCAATGCCCGCGTAATACGGCTCCTCAACACCAGTGAAGCACTGCTGCTCAACAAGAGGCATCAACATCCTCCCACCACTCCCCACAATCCCCGAGCCGACGCGCACCTCCGTCGCCGTTGAAGGACTTCTCCTCAGTCCCCGCACATCCTCAAGAGCAAGACCATATGACCATGACGCACCAGCTGCCGAAGACACGGCGTCACCCTCTGACGACCCCTCGTCGAGATCAACACCCGAGTCAGGTCGCGGCGCGGCACGACCGAAGAGCAGACCAGCCTTTGGAGGCCCTGACGAAGCAGGAGCGTCACCGCTACGGCGGTTACTCCTGTTCGAGTAGGGGCGAGCCCTGGCATCGCCGACACATTGCTCGACGACTTGAATGAGGCGGTTTCGGTAGAGGTTCCCGATCGTCTCGAGGACGGGTTCGCTGAGGCCCTTGTTGCGAAGACTGTCCTCGAGCTCAGCGAGACCGGCGATGAAGCGGTCTGTGATCTCAAAGTGTTCGATGACGGGGCAGAAGTCTAAATGAAACATTAGCAGTGATTATCGGACAGACACAGAGAAACTCACCCCATGGTTGGACGTCCTGCTCCTCGTCGTCTGGGAAGAGCAGGTGCCATATCTCCCCCCACTGAACCTCTGGCGACGTGCCGCTCGCACGTTTCCGGCTGAGGAGCTTGGTAGCAGCAGCGCCATCAATTCCTGATTCAGGGTCGTGGTCGGCAATCTCGCACATGAGCTCGCGCGGGAGACGCTGGTGGTCGCGCAGGGCCTTGCGGGAGTCAAAGTCGCGACTGCAGCGGTCGCAAGGGAAAGCAGTGGGGCCGGCGCGACGGTGTTGCTTGACGATATGCTGGCGGAGCTCTGCAAACTTGGGGAAGTAGGTCATTGCGCAGGAGTGGTGTTGGCGAACGTTGAAGCGGGAAGGGTTGCGGCGGCGAAAGGGGCAGGCGAGACGGAGGTTCTCGTCTGGTTCGCGGGGTGTTGGGCGTGGTCTCTTGATGGCTGAGTGGTGGTTATCGTCGCCATCGCCCTCAGCGTCACTGGGGGTATCGCCTGGGTCAGAGCCGGAGGTACCGCCGGCCTTCTTGCGCTTGCTGCCGCCGGAAGAGGCCGTGTTGGAGCTGGCGTGGCGAGAGAGGGCGGCGTTGGAGGAGGAGCCTGAGGCTGTTGAAGGGGCATGGGCGAGTTGCGTGGGAGGGGGGCCGGCAAAGGCGATGCGACCGACGTCGTGGATGAAGCGGGCGGCCATGTGGCGGAGGAGGGTTGGGCGGGCGCCGATCTCGTCGAGGTCGACGCCGTAGGCTGACTGGAGGACGTAGCTGAGGAGAGCGTCTGCATCATCACGGTCGACGTCGACGAGGGGTGGTTCGGGTGAGGTTGAGGTAGGGGCTGGGGCTGGGGAAGGGGAGTCGGCGGTGGATGTGTCGAAGCTGAACCTGGGCTTAAGAGGTGGAATCTCGGCGAGGGACTCGGGGGTGATGGTGTTCCGGGCGTAGGTATGGTGGTTGACAGCGGGGGTATCCTCTTGGTCTGACAGGTCCTCTTGATCCTCGTGGTCTTCCAGTGCTCTGTTGCTGTTAGTACGAGTGCAGTGTCGATCGTCACCATCACATAACGCACCTTGGTGTCCGAGCCTGGGGCATGGGCATGTGAATCTGCATCTCATCTGACGGCCCCGACGGCGTCACCGGCGAGTGCATCATCTCCTCATCCCTATCACCACCATGGTTGAGGAAGCGGAAGAGTGAGCTAAGCGATACACGCTTGCGATGCCTCTTGACAGCATCAGGAACCTGCTGTCCCTGAATACCGGCCAAGTCAAGGTCCAGCTCAACATCCGGCGTTGTAGCACGCGTAAAAGTGGACGAGGTGGGTGACATGGGCATGGAGTAGATGGTGGCCGAGTCGGGGGCAACGACGGAAGAGCTCATGGTGGACGAGGTGGGTGAGCGATCGCGGTAAGCCCGGAGGGCGGCCGATGACAGGGCGAGGTCGAGATCGAGGGGGGCCCGGGGTTGCTGCTTCATGCTCATGCCCATGCCGAACGAGTGTTGCTCAAAGGCCTCGTCGATAGGAGGAAAGGGACCGGGTGCGATGGAACCGGCCGAGGGCGTCTTGAGGTGACGCGGCTCGCGGTGGTGGCGAGAGGGCATTGGCATGACGAGGGGCGCGCCACGGGGGACGTCGCCTGGCGGAGGGCTGGCCATGGACGTGAGGCGGTGAACCGGACGCGTGGACGAACGAGTGGTGTTGACGGAAGAAGTTTGAGTTGATCGAGGTGAGTCGAGTCGATGTGGGATGAGTTGTCAATGTCAACGGTCGTGTCGGGACTCAAAGGTAATCAGGGGCGGCCCCAGCTTTGGCGATGTGCAACCCACTATCGGTCTTTATGCAGACACCAAAAGACCCTGGAAAGTTGAAGATGTTGATGGGGAAGAGGGAGAAAGTCCAAGTGGTGTCAGGGACGAATAATTGAAGAGCCTCCCTCCCCTCGGTCCCCCTCGACGACCATCCTCCTCCCTCGCTCTCCATTCCCCTTCCTCGACACACACTGCGCCCTCCTGAGGGTGCCTCACGCTCCGCGGCCCCCAAATCCCAAATAATCCCCCCAGGCAGTACGGCCAGGCAGTGCGGGTGTGTGTCCTGCATGACGCCGGCGTATTGCTCCCAGCAGTCCACCATCCTCCACCCGTGCCCCCCCCGTCCCAAGGCGCAGCAATGCGTCGATAGGATTGGTTCGTGACAGCTACGTCTGGCCTCTGCGCCGACACGGACGATTCTGATTGGATCATTTTGGGGCTTTGAGGGAGGCATCCAGGGACTTTCAGGCACACCCCCTGTATTGATGCCCCCCCTCAGCGACCCCTGGCATGTTTCTGTTTCTGCAGCTCGCTGGGCCGCGCGTTGATTCGTTTGTCGTCGGCGTCGTCGATCTCGTCGAGGGTGTGTGTGTTCTGGGTACATATTGGCTCCCTCGGCCATCGTACATCGTCCCTGGAATGTCGTCCTCGTCGTTTTGCTTCAGGTGGTCCGATCGGGTTTGCTGACCGAGGTCGAAAGGGGGACAGATCGGTGGTGATCTGTTTCAGGGACGGCCCAGGGCATAGTACAGTGGACAGTGGTGAGCGGTACGGATATTGCCGACTGCAAATCACTCAGCTCAGCCCTACCCGGCGACACGGACGCCGTTGAGCCTCGACTCGCCTGCTCGACTCGACCTGAGTTGACACCCCGACTCGACTCATGACGTCCTTCGATGCCCACCCACCTCCTGGGACTCTGCAAGACCACCACCTGCATGCATGTGCGTTACAGGTTCAGTTGAGATTGCTCGCATGCAGCCATCGTAGTTGCCCCGTCGCAGGGCAGCCGTTGCCTTTTGGAAGATGCCCGATTGTTGCTGCCATTGGGTCGTGGACATGTTGTTGACTGGGGCATCAAATGTTTGCGACGATGGAGAGGAGAGAAGACAGATTGTTTCGTTTCGATCCAGCTCTGACAGAAGTCAGCTCATAAGAGAAGAACATCCTCGTGAAGCATGACCAACACACTACAAAGTAGCCATCCCATCCACAACAGCAACACTGCATCCGTCCATCAGTTCATCGTCATCACCAAGCCTCGGAACTGTCATGTCACATCAACCCATCCTACTCGCACGGACATATCGTCCTCCGCCAAGGTTAGTGACATCCCGTGCGTCTGCCATCTGGTTTGACACTGACGCTCGACCCAGGACACATACCACCTCCTACACCCTCGGCCGCTTCGCCCGACAGCCGGCTTCCCAAGATCCCTGGAGCACATGCTCCCCCACAAGGAGCGGCAGGCAAACCCTCGATGAGAGAGATGACCTTCAAGACGAGCTGGAAAGACTACAAGCCCAGAGCCAGTCCACAAATCCCCAACACTGAGC
Source organism: Plectosphaerella sp. P0831 (assembly GCA_014635975.1). Classification (NCBI taxonomy): domain Eukaryota; kingdom Fungi; phylum Ascomycota; class Sordariomycetes; order Glomerellales; family Plectosphaerellaceae; genus Plectosphaerella; species Plectosphaerella sp. P0831. The sequence goes on from JACAFV010000067.1 coordinate 61,614, forward strand.
AGGCCTCAGGATCCAAACCCGCTGGACGGGTGACTTCACCGGCTGGCCGACATACACGATTGTAATCCTAATGCAATGTTCAAACCCGAATATATTCTCCAGGCTGCCATGCCGACCCAGGATGCCTACATACAATGATGCTCCCGTCCGAACTCGTATATACACCCATCACATCCCCAAATAATATGTACCAGAAACCTCATCCCCTACTTCCTGCCTCAGTCCCCTACTGGAACAGCTCAATAGCGTCAATGATGAAGTTGGGCGACAGGAAAGTAACACCGCTGCTGCCCGAGGCGGCGCTGATGCTGATAGTGTTGGCGCCCGCCTTGAGGGTGCCAGCAGGGACGGTGAAGTCATACTGCTCGCCCAGACCGCGCCACGAACCACGGGTGACACCACGCGAGTTGAGGTTGCGAGGGGCGCCGGGGGTGCTCGACGACCACGAGTTGACGACGACGGTAGGCCTGGCACCGGCGAAGGACAGAGTCGTGGCGATGCGGAGGGTGGCGGCGCCAGAGGGGGCAGAGGCGAGGTTGAAGGTGATTTTCTGGCCGTTGTTGACGGACTGGAAAACAGCCATGGGGAACTCGGAGATGGCACGGCCAGCGGCATAGTCGCCAGTCCACGAGGACATGCGCGAGTCCGAAGGGTGCATGCGCTCAATCTTGTCCGCGTTCTTGAATCCCTTGGGCTGACCGTCAAACTCGCCAATCTTGAGGAGAGAGGTGCGAGGAGCAGACAAGGCGCTGGCAATGTCCTTGGTAGTGTCACGTCCGGCAACGACATCGACAGTCGTCTCGGCGACCTGGTACTCGGTCTGGTAGAGGCGCTGGGTGTAGCGGCCGGGCTTCATGGCGGGAGAGGTGAACTGGCCGTTGGAAGCAGTGGCGACCCAGTACTGAGCGGCGCTGTTGAACCAGTGGACGACGGGCTGGAAGGTCGAGGCGACGCCGGTGGCACGACCGACGACGCGGCCGCGGCCGGAGGCGCCGACCCAGCCGCGAAGGCCGAGGTCGCCCATGAAGGAGGTGTCGACGTCGTTCTTGCGGGGGATGCCGGAGCGGGAGAAGGTGAGGACGTAGGGGCCGTGCAGGCCCAGACGCCAGCCCTCGGTCTGGACGTGTCCGGAGTTCATGTAGTTGTAGAGGTTTGTGGAGCCGCCGGCGTTGTTGGTCTCAATATCACGGAAGAAGGGACCGCCCGAGGAGGTCTCGGTCTGGGGGATGAGCATGCAGGCGTGGATCTCCTCGGGGGAGGTGCCGTGGACGCAGTGGACGTTGCGGTCGATGTAGCGGTCGCTGGAGTAGAACTTGGACCGGGTCTGGCCGTTGACGATGAAGACGTCGGAGCCCTCGACGGTGGACGACGAGCCGGTGGTGGTCGAGGCCGTGCCGTAGGGGTACTCGAGGGGGAGGATGTTGGGGTTCAGGCGGGCGATGAAGCGGAGCTCGCCGATGGAGGGGTTGGCGGTGGTATAAGTGGCGAGGAAGATGTTGCTCTGGCCTTCCTTTGCGACAATGTACTGGGTCAGACCAGAAGTCTCGCAGGTGATCTTGACGACGCCAGCCGTCTGGGAGGCCGTGACGGTAGCGGAGCCAAGACCGGAGCTGATGTGAGAGCCAGTGCTGGCGTACTGCAGCTCATTGCCGCGGTACTTGATCGAGTTGATGTCGCACGAGGAGCGAGATACGGAGAAGACGAGGGCGTTGGAGGAGCCGGCATCGACGACAAAGTTGTTGCCCGACGTAGTGTACCCGAACGCGGCCAGCGCGGCGGGTGCGAACGGCAGGGCGGCGAGAATGTGAGAGGTCTTCATGGCGAATATAGGATCAAAAAGGAAAAGAATACCGTGGGTAGGGGTTCACGGCTGAAAGAGAAGGGAAGCTTGGGAAGGCAAAGGAGAAGTTGGGACGACGATCAGACGAGACAGCTGTGCCTTATACAGAGGATCACCCACCGGACGAACTGGCCGAGGACGAGGATGCTCTCGATGCAACGCTGGCCGGGGTGAGGCCTCGGAGGTCGGACGACAGGGGCCCTGTCGAGTGTTTCGCCCGAAATTCAGGGCTCCCCCTCGACCCGCTGATGCAAGACCATAAGTGAATGCCGAGATCTGGGCGGATTTTCCCTGGAGCGCTTGCATTTTGTTAATTCCCGTCAATCATCTCGACAGCATCAACGGCGAGTGCCGTAGGCGAAAAGGAGGGGCGGGTACGAGTCGGGGGAGTTGCAATCGCGGAGATGGTGCTCGATGGGGATGTCAACAAGATCACGGGGTGCATAGGACTCCCGGGGTGAGATGTTCCGAGGGCCGGAAGCCCGGCACATTGCAGGCGCCATCACTGCATTACGGCAAGGGGGTTACACGTGGGTGGTTGAAGCGTGCCGTGGGAAATCAAAAGCCGTCACTCACGAAGCGTCCAGGCCGTCCAAAGAGTCAAGCCGGGAGACCGGCACCAGAAGTAATCTGAAATAAAGTGTTCCCCTCCTTCTCCAAAGACCGGAGAATAGGAGCAAGCACGGCGGACGCTCGGAGATTGATGTGTGCGTGCGTAAGTCCCTGGGCGGTCGCGGGCCCAGAGCCGACAATGGGGGGAACTGGTAAGCGTCAGGGGTCGACTCAGGGGCTGACCTCGTCTATCTTAAACACCTCCAAGAGCACACCACCACTCCTCCACTCGTACTCGTACGACCCGAATTCAGAATGTCCATTGACTTTATTCCGCTGACTATACTTCGCTACACTTCCTCCACTGCATTTCTTCCGCCTAACCTAACCCCCCGATATAAACTCCCTCACAAACCCCCAATGAGGCCCCCTCCCCGGCTCAGGCGCGACGAAAAACGTAACCCACGTCCCGCCGCCCACCTGTGGACTGATGACAGCATTCTTGATCCTCGCCCTCTCAGGAATGTTGTATGGCGGTCGCAGTCCCCTCCCGCCATCAGCCGCCCAAGGAGGCAGCGCCAGCGGCGGCGGCAGAGGAAGCGGAACAGAATCCGTGCGCTTCTTCTTCTTCCTCTCCTGGACCGGCTCCGTCTCGGCTCCAAAGACAAGCCCGGCCTGGTCTCGCGGGATACTTGGCGGCATGCTGACCGGCACGCTGCCGACGATACTCGCGATAGCCTCCTCGGCATCGACCCCCTCGTTAGCAGCAGCAGCAGCAGCCTCTCGGTATGGCGCGGCCTGCTCCTCCATCAACGCAATCCACTCCTCATGCTGTGCCGGCGACCCAAAGACACAAGCACTGAAATCCTGCGGCACCACCTCCACATCCTGTCCATGCCCCCCTCCCACTTCCCAACCCTCACCACATGCAGCTCCCAGAGTCTCCCCCTCTTCAAATCCCAGCTCCATCGCCCTCTCCTCCTCCATCACCGCCGTCCTCTGCGCAATATGCACAATCCTCCTCGCATTCCACAGATTCTCGTTGCAATTCCCCGCCGCCCGCCTCCTCAACACCGCAATCGCCGCCCTCCGCAACCCCGGGTGTCTCGTCCTCGTCGCAGCAAAGTACAACGGCGGAATCACTCCCGTCTCAAACGTGAACCTCTGACCCCCATCTCCCTTCTCTTCCCCGTCAAGAACCTCCCCTGCCGTAGCCACAATACTCGCAAAGGTCCCCGTGTCCAGATCATACTCGGTTTGGCGCGTGGACATCGCCCGTCGCACAAATATGAGGGATGTCAGATAGTATAACCTGCTCATGCGCGCGCTCGCACCATCTTCATCCTTCTCATCATCGCTTCCCGCAGAAGCAGCTCGTCGGACAGCTGCGGCGACGTGCCACTTGTTCAGTAGCCCGAGCAGATGTGCCTGCATGGCCTCCATCTCCGCCCGCTTCGCGTCCTTGGCCGGCCCATCAGGCTCTTGCGCCGACTTGTACACCCACGCCGCTGCCTCACGCGAGAACCGCAGCCCATCTTCCATAATCTCATCCAGCGCCTGCTCCGCCTCGCTGGCGCTGTTGAACGCCATGTGCACCTCTGTCCCCGGCGGCGTTGGCGCCGTCCACCGCAGCGATGCCGGGATTGGCGCAGGAGAAGATCCGAAAAGGAAAGAAGCCAGGCTCAGTCGTGTAAAAATGGGCACCAACTCTTGTCGGATGAGCTCAACACCCGGCGATGCCGAGAGCATGCCATCCAGAGGCTCAGCTGCCCCTTCAAAACTCGCCAGGATCTGCCGTCCCTGCTGAATGTGCATCTGTGCCACCGTCTCGTTGCCCACCATGAATTCAACACACACGAAAAGCGCACATGCCAGTAGCGGCACGGCGATGGACGCACTTCCTGCGAGAGCACCCTCCTTAGGCGGCCTCCACCCTTGCAGCGACCGCATGGCTCGACCATAGTGTGCTGCGGCAAATGCGCTTAGCGCGGGATACCCGGGCCTCTCGCCTGAAGGACACGCCGCCGCCGCTCCAGCATGGTACGCCCTCTCGTGCAAGTCGCTAATAACCATGGCTGCGTGTCGGATAGCCGGTTCCTGGAAGCAGAGGCCCGGCACGACGCGGCCCCAGAACCCTCGGGTTGCTGTACGGAAAAGATTGGTCGACGAGCATGTGCGGTAAAAGTGAAATGCCCGCTGCTCCGAAGGCTCCCAGCCTGTGAATGACGAGGGAGTACGGCCGAGGATACTCGAGGCGGCATGATCCGGAAGTGCTGCTGCTGCTGGCGGTCCTGGCGAGTGACCATCGGAAGAAAGAGCCTCGCCGCTTGAAGACTGGAGATAACCGTCACATTTGCGGCCCGTCTTGGTACATCGTAGACATGCTGGCTTGGCCTCGTCGCACTTGACTCTTCGGATCCTAGGTTGGGTCAGACCAGGGCAGGACAGCAAAGGCACCTCGCAGATAACTTACTTGCAGGTGATGCATCCCGTCCGCACTTTCTTGGACCCCTTTCGTCCACTTCGCACCGGGACCTTGAGCGTCATCACGGCAGTCGAACTGTCCGACGACGGCGCCTCCGAGAGGTATCCGGAGCCGGTCCCAGATCCGTTCCCGTCCCCGTTCCCATACCCCGGCGGTGACAAGCCCTCGGGCTCGACAGTGCGTCGGTTCATGCCGGTCGGCTGGCCGGCTGTTCGCCCCGTTCCGTTTCGTTCCGTAGGGCTGAGTGAGACACGCCTTTGCTGCCGTCTGCCGGGCGTCGTCCTTCTGTCGTGGGCGTGGGAGCTGTGCTGGTCGTCAGCTTCAGCCCAATGTTGTCTGTCCGTCTGGTCTTCAGTTCCGCGTATTTGTGCGAGAAAATGCGAGCAGGCCAATGACACTTCCTGTCAGCATCCAGCTAAAAGTGCCGGGCTCCATGCTGCCCGCCGTTCGCGCGGGAGCCTCCACGTTCAAATACCGTGCCGCACCCTCACAGTTGTGTCCTCTCTCTTCCCCTCCCGCTGCTCCGCCCTCTTCCACCCCGCGGCCGCCTCCCGAAAGCCCGCACCCCTGATTGGCGTGCTCGGACTTCCCCCCATCTGCGCAGGGCTGGAGCGCCCGGGGGTCCCCTGAAGATACCTGTACAGTGCCTCTCGGGACAGGCAGCCGAGATACAACTGCGTACTGCTCATTGGACACATACCCGAAGTCTGCATCTGCTGTCCATCCAGATCGTCCGGACTTGCATGCTCGCCCACGGTTCATCGGCATCCTTCACGAGAGATATATCACATCGTCTCACCCCTGATGCGAATACGATACGACCTCACTGCAGCACGCTTCAGACCAGCAAGAGTATACAAATGCCCCTTGACGAACGACACCCAACGCCTGGGCCTAGTCGCTTCCCAGACTCAATCCTGGCGCGCGGCTCCTATAGAAATACACACATACAATAGAAAGACACAAACCCGGCATATTCATCCCCCAAAACGCCAATCGCTCACCCATCCACAAACATCGAGACCATCTCTTCTGCTGCCCTCCAACCGCTGCCTACCAGAAGCTGCACCATCCAATGTAGTGCTGGCACAGGTTCTCAAGCTTGGTCGCCTCCGTGATAAGCTTATTAACCTGGCTGACGACGTCAAGCTCCTCGCCCGGCTTGAAGTCCTTGCCCGTCAGCTTCTGCGCCACACGGTCCAGCACCTCGAGCGCACGCGCGTTCTGCGCCTCGGCCGGGTCTTGTCGTTGTGCGCCGATGCCGTTGGCGAGGCTGTGTGCGCCGCCCACCGACGAGTTGGTGCGCGCCCTCGACCGCGTAGGGGGGCCTCCGACCATGGCACCATCGCCGACGCCGGCACCCGCGAGAAGCTCCGACGGTGCAACGTCCGCGTCCAGAACCGATGGTCGACGCGCCCGGGGTCCTTGTGGCCCTGCAATGGCGCTCTCCCGCTCCGACTGGAAGTTGGGCCCCGTAGGGCTGGCCGTGTTGGTGAGTCGCCACGTGAGAAGGGGGTCGTGAATGAACTGGACAAAATGTTAGCAACCTGTTCCCCAGCACCTTCAGTTGTCTGACTTACCGCCTCCAAGACCGCCATAAGACTGTCCTTGTTCTCCCGCAGCACCCTCATGACGTGCTCGCATGTGATTCGGTAGCTGCCCTCGATGTTGCTGACCTCCATGGCATAGGTGAGCATCCGCGTCAGACGGAATGGCACCCTCTCCGGATACTTCTCGCGTTTCATAGCCACTTCGAAGCAGTCACCGAAATCAATGTGGATGATCTTGCCGGTGACGCGGTCCAGCATCAGGTTGGACGGGTGCCTGTCGCCCAGTCCCAGGATGTAGCCCACCATGGACATGACGCCCAGTGACCGCGTGTAGTTTGTGCGCCGCTCCAGCCACGCCTCGGAGCTCTTGCTCTTGAGCCACAGGACGCGGTAAAGGTCCTGTCCGGTGGTGTTGTCCAGCGCATAACCAAACACCTCCACCTTTTGCATCAAGGTCAGGTTGTCGTAGTCAGGCGCCATCTGCAGCATGATACGGTGCTCGATGTTAAGCAGAATCTTACGACTCTCGCGGTACTCGCGGATCAGGACGTGAAGCGTGTCGCTGTTGGGCACCCAGCCCAGCAGGCCGGAGTTTTGTGACAACGGGATTGCCGGGTACCGCTCAATGTTGAGGTGTCGCTTGTAGCACTCCGAGTCGTTCGACAGCAGCGTGTTGCAAAGACCAAACAGCTGCGTCACGCGCTCGTCTTGCCGGATGTCCTCGTGGCCCTTGAGGAGGAAGGCGTAGCGCACTCCGTCGCTTCCGCTGATGTTAATCTTTCGCGGTCGCTGCTTGCTGTTAATCACGCTCAGCGTGCCGTCAAAGTCCATGATACGGATGATGGGCTGTCCGCTTGCGTACGTTCCTGGCACCGCGAGGTCCAGGTCCTTGGCCGCCAGCAGCTTGGGGGAGCAGTAGGGCAGCTCGAGAGACGTGAGCTGCGGCAGCTGTCGCGAGATGCGCCTGAAGACCTGGTAGTACAGATCCCAGGCCTGGTTGAGGTCGTTGACGTCCCGGCTCGACTCATACTGGCGGCACCACTCGCGCGCCTCGGTGAGATCGCGGCCAAACGCCTGCGCAAATGAAACCTCGCGCAGCGTCTCGGGTCCCCTCTCCAACAGCTCGTGCAGCGGCTCCAACGTGGCGAACATACCCTCTATGTTGTTGTCACCAAAGTAAAGCCGCGAGGCCTCCTCGAGCCCCTCGTGCCACTGTTCGTGCCACAACACGGCCACGCGGATCAACTCGTTGCTAACGATGTCCGCCTGCGAGACCAGGTTGGCGCTGTGCTGCCGCATGCTGTCCATGATCTGCGCCGCCGACCGTGACCGCCGACCGCCCTGCGATCCCTTCATCGCCACCGTCAGCGGGTAGATGAGCGCCTGGGGGTGCGCCCTGCCCACGTCCGCGAGCAGGCTGTGGATTGTCTGTTGGACCCGCCGTGTTTGCTGGTTGATGCGCGCGATCAGCTGTGGGATGACCTCGAGCCACGTGTCGACGCTGACGTTGGTGAAGCCTTCGGTGACGGCCGCGTTGACATCAGCGCTGGAGCCGTGAGTGAACCACAGCGTGAGCAGTCGAAGTGTGTCCTGGAGTGACGAGCCCGCCGACAGGGCAATCGATTTGAAGAAGCCGCGCACCGCAGGGACGACATGCTCTATTATGGCCGCCTGGTCGCCGCGAGTCTGCTCCGTCCTCGATGACAGCGCCTGGACAATCTCAAAGTTGGCCAATGCCCACGCGTGCCACGCCTTGTACCAGCGCGGGTTGTACTTTGTCGCGTGCGCGTACGCAGTGAGGATGTCCTGGACGTGCTCGTACTGCCACGTCTCCTTGTTGAGCGCGATCATCCATTCGCCCTGTCGCAAGTAGCACTTGGCGAGCAGCACAGTCTGGTCCTGGAGCGCCCGTTGCGTCTGCGGGTTCAAGACAAAGCCGTTGGCGTCGACGTTGTGCTGCTGGAATCCGTAGTCGTTGCCCATGTCGAGGCCGCCGCCGCCACCACCCTGCGCTGCGAGGTGTGCCTTGGTAACATCGTGCCGGTGAGCCGACTCGCTGGTAAACTTGCGCAGGCAGAACAGCGTCTTCTCTGCAATGTTTGTCTGCTTCTGCGCCTGGCCGAGATCCCACTGGTACTTGAGAATGGCGTAGATGATCTGCGGCGGGACGTTGCGCGGCACACCGTTTGCGCCGGCCTGCTGCATCTGCTGGGGCGACCGATCATTCCAGTACGGGATCATGTTAGTGAGCGCGGATTCGGTGCCCGTGAGCTGCTTGAGGTACTTTTCGGCGAGTCCCATGCGTCGCGACTTGCGGCAGAGGTTTGCGAACTTTATCCACATGTGCATGCTCTCCGAAGGCGCGATAACGAGGGCACGGAGCCGGAGCATGCGCTGCCAGACTTCGACGTTGCGCTGACAACCCTTGAGACGCGTCTCCCAGGTGCGTCGCATCACCGCTCTCTTCTTCTCGTCCGTCTGCTTGTAGAAGATGAGCTCCTCAAGCTCGGCAAGCATCTGGACGCGGACCACGACCGTGTAGGCACGCGTGTACGACTCGCTCACGAGCGCGCTAAGCTCCGTGTCGAGGCCTTCGCGCGCTTGCTGAACGCAGCTGAGCGCCTCCCGGAACTGGTTGCGGTGGAGGGCGAGAATGGCGCCGAAGAACGACCTGTCTGTGGAGAAGCGCTTCATCGACTGAAGGTAACTGTCCATCGCATCCCATTTGTTAAGTCCCCATGCGGCGGCAGTTGCAAGCGGTGCGATGAGCTTCTGGACGTCGGGCGACGAGTTGGACCACGTGCTGCCGGCAATGGTCGCCAACGCCTCCCACTCGCCGAGGGCGTGAAGACAACGCATCTTGCCCATGATGATGTCCACGGGAACAGCTTGGTCGTCAGGCACGTCCGCCTCGCGCTTATTGTAGAACTCGAGTGCCTCTTCCCAGCGTTCCAGCTTCTCGAACCACGTCTCGCGGAGCTGGATACCCTCGCGGTACAGCTGCGCCTTGCGCAGGATGCCGATAGCAGCGTCCGACTGCTGGAGCTGATTGTTGATAACAATGAGGGCCTCGACAGCGCTACTGCTCTGATCCTGCAAGAACTCCAGCTCCTTATAGTGAAGTGCCTTTGCAAACGCGTGGCACCGCCCGGCCTGGCTGCCCAGTACTCTAATATCGATGGGCAAAGCCTTGTCGTCGTGTTCCATAAACTCGGCGAGGTTGAGGAGCAGTCCGAGCAGGTCCGGCGGCACGTTCTCTGACTTGATGGCGTTCTCGATGTTGTTGATCAGCTCGTCTTGGAATTGCTCATACAACTCGGACCAGCATGACACAAAGGACGAGTTGAACAGGTCGCGCGCGAGGGGCTGATACGCGCTGGCGAGCTGCGCGCATGCACGAAGCGCGTGGTTGGGCGACTCGGCCAGCAGCGTTGTTGAGAAACGCCGAAGCCACTCTTGCCAGTCCTCCTTGGTCGACTTGCCGCGCGTGTCCCACGCACCCTTGAGGTGCATGGCGTTCATCTCGAGCTTCTTGGGCACAATCTCTGCGAACATCTGGTCGTTGATTTGGTCCACGAATCGATCGGCCGAACCTAGGTCTTGCGGCAGGACCTCGCCCTTTTGGAGCTTGCCCGTCAGCAGCTCATAGTTGGAGTGCTGAATCTGGTGAGTCGCGATGACCTTGTTGACTGTTCGCATGAAGTGGAGGTAGTCCTTGCCAAGCTGGTGAATCAGCGCGCAGAGCGTGTCGAGAGCTGCGTGGCGAAGAGACGGGTCGCCGCTGTTGAGCACCCGCGTGAGGGGGTGGATGATCTTGGCTGCGTAGTCATTGAGGTTGACCTGGTACGAGATCTGTCCGATGGACTCAATCGCCTGCTTGCGGAGGAACGCCGGCTGTCCCTGCTTCTCAAATGTCCTGACAATAACAGGGATGATGAGGTGCATGTACTCCTCGCTGCTGGCTCCAAACACCAAGAAGGCGTGCAGAACCCTTCTCGATGGGACGCGCTTGGCGGTGGTGTCCTTCTCAAGGGCGCCGAGCATCAGCGGGAGAAGCCCAGCCAGGTAAATCTTGAACTCGCCCTCAAGCGACCGGGAAATGGCCTCGACGAGCGTCAGAATGGTAGCCTGCAGCCCGAGACCCGAGTTCCAGTACTCGCGGCAGATCTCGACAATGTCGGGCAGGTAGTTGCGGATATGCTGTCGAACAATGCTGACGAGGGTGGCGAGCTGGTTGAAATACGACTCGAGCCTCTCGGAGGAAGCTGCGCGGATGACGGCGAGGAAGGCTGGGATGATCCTGTCGAGGAACGAAACGCACTCGAGGCCGAGGGTGCGGAAGATGTTCATAATAGCCTCGATGACGGCCGGGTGGTGCGTGTAGAGCGAGTTGTCCTTGAGAATCTGCAGGAGAGCATTGATGACGACGGTGGGGTAGTACTCTTTGCTCGAGGGCGTGAGTCCCGTCATCATAAGAGAGATGTCGGTCAGCTGTGTGGCCTCGACTCGGCGCTGGACCTCCGGGCGCCGCTGCTCGACCTGCTGGTACTTATATGGGTCGAGGGCGCCGAGAATGCCCATGAGCTTGATAGTCTCCTGGCGAAGCGGGCCCTTCTGCCCCTCTGTCCTCACAATGTTCTGAAGCAGCTCCAGGAGCTGGGGGTACTCGAGGTATGGCTCAATAACGTAGCCGGAGTTGCTAGCCACCTGGCCCAGAGCGTGGAGGGCCGCCTCGCGCTTGACGTTCGAACTCTGGTCTTGGAGAGCATCGATAATGACAGGCATGAGGCGGTCTTTGTACGGCAAGACGTCTTCGCCGCCGACTGTGGCGAGCTCACCGATGGCGCGCAGAATCGTGGCGGCAACGGTGGCAGTCGGGTCCCTGGCCTTGGGGAGCAGGACCGACATCATGGGGTCGACGTAGGGCTTGACGAGGCCCTGAGCATGCTGCACGAGCAGGCTGAGGAGCTTGGCGCTTTCCTCCTTGTGGCGGGCGACATCGGAGAACTCGAGCTCAGTGAGGAGCTGGATGAGAGTCTTGCGCAGTGATGGGATCACATACGCCGGATTGACCTTGGCAAGCCTGCCAATGATCGAGATGGCGACCTCTCTGATGGAAAAGACCTCATCGTTCAGGGCGAAAAAGAGGGTGCGAATGTTCTCGGCCTTAGCAAGATGCTTGTCGAACCGCTCGTCGAGCGCCGCGAGGACCGTCCTCCTGATAGGGGGCTCGGGGTCCGAAACGCCGACGGTGAGAAGTCTCTCGATGACATCGCCCACGACTTGCAACGCGTAATGGCTCGTCTGGTTGACGATAGGATCGCTCACGTAAAGCTGACAGCACGTGAGGGCGGCAGCCTCGCGGATCTCGTGGTCTTCGTCCTCGACGTACTTGATCGCCACGTCCCGGACGAACTCGTTCAGCACGTGGCCGGAAAAGTCGAAGCTGCCGAGGGTGTTGAGGGCAAGCTTCACCTCGGCACGGCGGTGCTCGTAGGCGCCAGGGTCTTTGGCGTCTTTGGGAACGACTGGCGCAGAGCTGAGGGTGTTCGTGTGAGGCGCGCCAAGCGGCTTGAAGGGCTCGCCGCAGAGGATCATGCTGAGCATGTCCAGGAGCCTGTTGCGGATGGTCTCCTGGGCGGGAGGAATGTAGAAGGCCATGTCGACAAGGGCCTGAGTGAGCTTTGGGGTCAGGTCGCACTCGAAAATGGGGTCGAGCATCGCCTCCATGTACTTGCTGAGGGTCTGACCGACGGCGACGGCGAGGCGACTTATGCACTCGAACACGGCGTCCACCGACCCCTTTTTGCGCGAATTCTGGCTCAGCCCGTCCCGGACGTGTACCATGAGGTTGTCGAGGTAGGGCGCGATGGCGCTCTTGACGGAGTTGGCAATGTTGCCGATGGCCAGGAAGGCATCCGTCTTCTCCTTGTCCTTCTTGAGCATGTTGATGAGATAGAGCATGAACTTGTGCAGGTATGACTGATCAAACTCGGCAGGAGAGTAGCTGGCGAGATCAGGGATGAGGAGGACGACAGTCTTCCGAATGGTACCATCCTTGTGCTCCCTGTAACGAAGGACGATCTCGCAAGCTTCGCTGTAGTGGTCCTGCATGAACATACCGCCCTGCTCGAGCAGCTCCTTGAGCATGAGAAGGGATCCGTGAATGTACTCGACCGCGCCGTTACCGAGGCCGCGCAGGAGTTCGTTGTATGCCTTCTCCATCCAGCTTTGCTTCATCTCCTGGTCGCGCTCGCGAATTATGCGGAAACAGGCGGCCACGGTCTGAGCAGAGGCCTGGCGGATCATGGCGCGGATGTCCCGCAGACTGGCCCAGATGAGCTCGAGAACGAGACCGACGAAGTTGTACATGAGCGTCGGCGCCTGTCGAGACAGCTCTCGCAGGACAAGGGCTGCGCTGTATCGTCGCTCTTCGATTCTTTCGTTCTGAAGCCACTCGAGGGCCATTTGTGTCTCGGTCTCGACGAGCTCACTAATAATGGAGCCGCCAGGCCTGCACATCTTTCCCAGGGTCATGGCAGCGGCCTCCATGGGTCCCGTGTCTTTTCCTCGCAAGATGCTGCGCAAATTCGACAGAAATCTTGCGTATCTTGCGGCTTGGTCGGCACCCTCAATGTCGAAGATAGCATCCATGGCGTAGATGCCGCCCATCCGCTCGGCGGAATCATTGCTATGTGTGATGAGCTGTGTAATGCGGTTGTTTACGGCGGTCCATATCGAGGTGAAGTTTTCCGAGGGGAGATCTGTTGAGAGTTTGTGTCAGACAAGCTGTCGGCATGGTGCCAAGGGGAACAACATACCTCGGTGGCAGACGAGAACCAGCTCTCGCAGCTGCAGAGCTGCCCTCTTCCGGGCGTCATCGGTAATGCGACTGGAACAAAACGTCAGTAACTGAAGGGCGGAATCATCCTTGGAGGGTCTCACTTTGAACGAAGGTCGCGGACAACAACATCGAGTCGCTCGAGAGCGATTTGCTGTTGGGCCGCCATCTTCTACGCTGCTGTCGCCTCCAGGGGCGCACAGAGCATTCGTTTCTTAAGACCGGACCATCGACAGCAGCGATCGGTGTCGCGTGCTGAGAGCTGAACTGGGGGGGTGGTGGTGGTGGTGCCGCGGTTTGTCGGCTGATTGTTGGTATTGGCGATCGGGTCGCGTGGAATTGAGGGTGATTACGAGGATGTAGAAGTAGAGTGTCGCACCGTCGCTACTGAGGGGTATTGAGGATTCGATAGGCGATGAAAGCGGCAGTGAAGCTGTATCGGTGGAAGGGATGGTTGCGCCAGGTTGTGGCCGGGGAGAGGGAGGGGAGAGTCGAACTTGTTTGTGCTTCAGGTTGAGGAGGCGGGATAGGAAGCTGCACGAGGCGTCGCCAAAGTTCAAGGTCTCGTCGGCAACGGCAGCGGCATGGCCGTGCATTCTTTGGCCTCAGACTGTGCACGGCGTCTGACCTAGCGCCTTGTGGGGGTTGGCGTTTCGACACAGGGGACAGTGCGAGGCACGGGTGAGCTTTGAATGCTGACCTTATCTAATCGGCCGGTCCAGATCTGTGGTGGGATGGGTTTCGAGTTCCCTTCCTTGTCGCAACAAGACACCGAAGATACAACACCACCACCAAGAGACACAGACACGGACACCAGTTTCCTTTCAAAAGCCACCGAAATATTTGAAGGTGTCCCCACTCCACCATGGGCAACGACGGTGGCTCCATCCCCAAGCGCCGCGAGCTGGTCAAGAACGCCGCCCGCGCCAAAACCCACAGCGAGCTCAAGGCATTCAACCTCGAGTCCCTCGGCCATGCCTGGTCATTTGACCCCCTGACGTCCGATCCCATCGACCTTGATGCCGTGGTATCCGACTGTCGAGGGCGTCTCTACAACTACGAGACTGTCCTCCAGAATCTCATGCCCTCTGCTGACGCCGACACGGCCGCAGACACCGACAATGGCGACACCGAAACGCAAGGCCTGACCTTTGCCTCGACCGGCATCCGGTCCCTTCGCGACATTGTCAAGCTCAAGTTCTCAAAATCAACCGATAAGGACAAGAAGGATGTCAGGGTGTGCCCCCTCTCCCTGAAGGAGCTGGGCCCCGCCACCAAGTCGGTGTACCTGGTCCCCTGCGGCCACGTCTTCGCCGACGCAGCCATCCGCCAGGTCCAGCTTGAAGCATGCCCCGAGTGCAGCGAGCCTTTCAAGACGGAAAACATTATCCCGATCCTGCCCTATGAAGACGCCGAAGTGAAGAAGCTGGCGCAGCGCATCGAGGATCTTCGGGCTGCTGGCCTGACACATGCTCTGAAGAAGGACAAGGCGGCTGGCAAGAAGAAGCGCAAGGCCGAGGAGGTCAAGGAGGAGAATGGTGAGAAGCGGCGGGCAACACAGAATGGGGCCCAGGCGATCAAGAAGGAGGCACCCAGCAGGACCAGCAATATCAACAACCCCTTGGCAGCATCACTGACTGCCAAGGTCATGGCCGAGCAGGAGGAACTCGCCAGGCGACGGAAACTGGCCGGAAAGGCATGATGGCCAGGCTGCTCCATTTGTACGATGCCATGTAAAAAATGATGATACCCTGTTGATTGGTTTGCCTGAAATCTTGCTGTCTATTTGCCTTTTCTGCCACCCTCAAACAGATGCCGCCAGGACTCCGATGTTGCTCGTACATATTCTCAACCACCTACAGCTCGTCCTTGCCCTGGGGCGCAGGCGGCTCCAGAATCTGGTCGCAGGCGGCAGGCGTGCCAACCTCCATCTTGTAGACACACTTCTCCGACTCGCTGACCTTCCAAATCTCCTCCGTCTCGCTGCAGGCCAGCCAGACATCAGTCCGCCTGCGAGGCCCGTTCCAGCACTGCTGTCCGTTGTCGTACTTGAGCACCATGCGCATGCCCTTGCCGAGGCTCTTGCCATCGACGCGCTCCTCGTCATCCGCCATGTGGTGCTCGATGCGCTCAAAGTTGCCCATGTTGGTGTTGCCGTGGCCCTTTTTGGACTGCTGGCTGGTCTTACCCATCCAGCAAAGCTCGTACTCGTATTCTCCCACGTCTGTCTTGACGCACTTGTCCTTGAGGACGCGGAAGATGTCGTCAACGCCGTAGTCCTTGGCAAGGTCGCCCTTCTCCTTCTCGAGCTCACGCTCCTTGCTGGTAAGGTCCCTGGACGCCGACTCGTGCGCCTCGCGCGCGGCCTTGGCGGTGGTCGACTCGGTGCCGGGTTTGGCGTTGTCGGCCACAATGCCGTTCTGGACGAGCCAGACGCGAAGCTGGTTGAGCTTGACGTGGATGAAATCACGGGCGAAGCTGGGCAGGTAGGCCTCGAAGTTGTAGACTGCAACGCGTTAGTAGGGTCCCCGTTTCTCTCTCTTGCAAGTAACTCACGGATGTCGGTGTCGGAGAGCTCGCCGTCCTCAAACTCCTGCCAGTTGATGCCCGTCTCCTCAGAGTCCTCGGACAGCACAGCATCGATGTCGGTATCCGGAATCTCCGTCTTGGCGTCGCCTCCCAGTTTGGCAGCGTAGTCCTCCCATGCCTTGACCGCAGTCTTGACACCCTCGTCGTTGAAGTTGGGGTTGTAGTCTTCCCTGAAGTTTCGGAGAATAGTCTCGAGCTCATCGACCTTGGCCTTGAGGTCCTTGCGGTCGTCGAAAACCTCCTGGAGAGTCTCGCGGAGCTCTTCGATGCGCTCCTTGGCGAGTCCGACCAGGACACCCAGCTTGCCACCAGCGCCGCCTTCCTTGATGACCTTGCCCGCGTCCGCGGCGACGATGGCGTCGTGCTTCTTGACCAGCTCGTCACGCTTGGCGACGAGAGCCTCGACATCGGTGGTCAGGCTGGCAATTCTGGCCTCAACCCGGCGCCTGAGCTCCCTAGACTCCTTGGCCATGGTCTTGCGCCGCTTGCCGGCCTTCTCAAGGGCCTTCCTGCGGTCCTCCTCGATACGGCGGTGCTCTTTGCCAATCTCCGCGCACTTGTTCGGGCACTTGACACCACCAACGGCGCCGTATTCCTCGGAGCCGTCGCAGCAGAGGTCGTAGTCGCAAACGCCGTCGTTGACGAACGTGAAGGGGATGTAGGTGCCGATGTGGCCGGCATTGGCGCACCAGAAGCCGGGCAAAGCATTCGCGGTGCTAGTTGAACCCGACAACGAGCCAGGAAGTGGCTGTTCCGGGGAGAGGATGTCAATGTTGGCGCATGCTGCCGTGCCAGGTTCGTCAGACCCGTCGGGGCAGTCACATGTGTTGTCGTTGACTTGTGAGTAGCTCAGCTTGACGCCGGGTTGGGAGATGCAGTGGAAAACATCCTGGACTTCGTAGAACTGGGCGACTGGGAAGCGTCAGCTTGTGGTGGTTCATGTCGGGAGGCTCCTCGGCGGATGGCCTTCGACTGCATGAGAGCGGCTGAACATACACTCGGGACCAACGCCACGGGGCAGGGAAGAAGCCGACACGGCTCCTGCCGAGAAAAGTGTGCTAAGAAGCACCAGGCCTCTGCTGTGTTGCATTGTAAATGTCGTTCAATCCGCTTCGTCAATCGTTAGAGAGCTGAAGTTGACACCTGGAGCTGCCTCGAGACTCGAAAGGGAAAGCTCCAGCTCACCCAAAACACCGAACAGGGGTCTCGAGCTTCAGGGGAGGGTCACGTGAAGATACCTCGTTTTAGCTTATCAGCCGTTGCTCTTGTCTAGCGGCGGGGCGACTTCTGTGTTGCCGTAGCCCCTCCAAATCGCGGGGCAACAACCGCTTGACATTTTTTGTCGTTGATGACCGAACATTCCTTCGGACCCCCCAGAGCAACTAGAACGTGCCCAAGATGGCAGACAAAACCGATGCATCCCTTGAGGGCCTGAATTCCCTTGCCGACAGCTCCGTTTCTCTTATCCAGCAGCTCGAAAACGCCTTGCACCATATTGGCAACAGCAACACTAAAGACACGACCGAGACATTGGCCTCGGCAGATCCGATCGATGCACTCGCCCTTGCGCGCGATGCTGCGCAGCTGATCCGCGCCCACTCGACGAAAATCTCCGTCCTTATCATCAACGAACCTTTTACACCGTCCGCCATTATCAAGGTTCTACGGGAGCTCGTCGGCAGCGCTGTTCCCGGCCTCGCGTCCGCTGCCCAGGCCTGCACCGCCGACCGATACACCCTCACCGCACGGAAAGACCTCGCCTGGAAAGGATACCTGGTTCTGAAAGAGCTGCGTGAGCTTGTTCAGAGAATCCCCAAGGATGGCAAGATTCTCAGCAGCGACCAGAAGAACGGCGCGGCCTCGGTTCCTGGCAAGGGAAGCATGGCCGCGACGGGAGTCGTCTGGTCTGCCTGCGACGAGGTGATACGTTTCGCCAACGCAGGCGTTGGGGGCTGCTTCGTCACAAAAGTCGAGGAATTCAGGGACACGCTCAAGGATGTCATGGAGGAGTTGAAGGAGTGGGGTGAGGAGGAGCCCGAGGAGGAGGACGACGATGAGGACGACAGCGCCGACGACCGCGATTCAGCACTTGGTTCGATGATGGTCTCGACGCAGGAAATGCTCGACGACATGATGGGCGACCAGAAGCTGATACCCCGCGACGATCCGGACCACATTCGAGACATGTTGGAGTCTTGCCTCAAGAGACTGCGCCTCACCACGTTGCTCTACCAGGCAATTATCAAGCGGCGGCTCAAGGTTCTCCCATCTCTGCCGCGAGAGGGTTCAGAGACCATTATCTCCCGCCTCGGCAATGTCATGGCTGTACTGCGGAAGCTGCCTGACCAGTTTGACGACTTGGCCGCCGCCTTCTACGAGCTCAACGCCACCGTGATTGACGCCGCAATGGATCAATGCTTCGACGACGTCTCTGCGGTGGCAGACCTTTTGAAGAAGCCGTGGGAGAAGGACACGGACGAGTTTACAGACTGGGCAACAAAGTTCCAGGAGCAGATCCAGAAAGCTTAGCGAAGCATGGCGAATGTACAGTGGAGAAGTCACAGCAAAAGTACTGTTGCCTGCGGTGAAACATGCGCCTCCCAGGCTGCACTCCCGGTCTGCTGACGTTGAACTCGGCTTGAATTTGCGCCATCCATCGGTGTGACTCACCACCGAAGCGGGCTCTTTTTTTCCCCAGCACATTAACATTCCCTTTTTGCCGCCAACACCTGTTGCGTCGCGTCGAAAGGGAAGGCATCACGGTTTCTTGGCCACCACCACAAACACTCACCATGGCGCAGCCTCCCCTCAACGTCACGAAGCACTATGTCTGGGACCCCGAAAGAGTTGACCGCATCAATTTCCGCCGCGTACAGCAACCGCTAGTCATCCAAGAGCCCGATCCATCTTGGCCTCAAGATTTCGAACACATCAAGTCCCTAATTGAAAAGGCCCTCGGTCCTACGGCCCTCGTCATCTCCCATGTCGGCTCAACCTCCATCCCTTCACTCCCCGCGAAGCCCGTCATCGACATTGACCTCACAGTCCCCGATATTCTCGACGAGCAAAGCTACGCACCGGCATTGGAGGCTGCCGGTTTCCTCTTCCTCTTACGCGAGCCCCGTTTCGATGAGCACCGCCTCTTTGCCCTGGACAGCCCGCATTGCAACCTGCATCTCTTTGCAAAGGGCGCCGCCGAGCCCGCCCGCCATCTCTTATTCAGGGACTGGCTTCTCGCCAACCAGGCCGATCGCGAGCTCTATGCACAGACGAAGCGTGAGGCAGCAAAGGTGACGGTTGAAAAGGGCGAGGACGTCATGGCGTACAATTCCCGGAAGGAGGGGGTCATTCGTCAGATCTTGGAAAGAATGTTTGCAGCAAAGGGTATCCCACTCGAAAGCAATTAATATGAAAGTTGAGTCTTCGTACAAGCCATGCTCCAGCAGATATCACTTCCACCTCCCCCTATCCCTCACGAGGCATGTCAGGGTATTCGCGCAGCTTGAACCCACCAACATCGTCTGACCCAAAATATTGCGCGAGTTTATCGACCCTCAGCGTCGCAAGCAGCCAGACAACAGACTGCAGCACCCAAATCCCCCACCACGTGCGCGGGAACGCAATCCCCGGCACTCCAGGTATCAGCTTCTGCGCCTTGTCGACATACGGCCTCATCGTTTCTTCGTAAGACTGCAGAGCGGCGCGTACGCCATCGTCAGCTCCGTCCCCACGGCAGGCTTCCGAAATCTCGCCAGCGAGAACGTAGGCACCAACGAGGGCGGCTGACGTGCCCATTCCGGTGAAGCCCGAGGGGCAGTACGCCGCGTCACCGAGCAGCACGACACGGCCCTTGGACCACCAATTGGTCTTGACTTGGCCAATTTCTGAAAAGTAGAAATGTTCGGCGGTGTTGCTTTCGTTGAGGTCGCGAAGGATGCGGTCCGACTGCCAACCAGTGCCGCGGAAGAGGTCCGTCCAGACTTGCTTCTGCCTGGTGACATCGCGACTCTCGTAGGCACGGCGCAGACGGAGAGCCGTTTCCTCGTCTGCGGGCCGGTAGCCGAAATAGGCCTGGGCCGTCTTGGGGTTGTCCGGGCGCAGTACCATGACGGCGTTGGGGATATTGCAGTTGGTGCACAAGTTGGTGTCCTGCGGCTGGCGGGGGATGTTGAAGTAGGCGAACCAGACGCCTAGCGATTTGAAGGCGTCGGGCTCACCAGGAGGGGTTATCATACGGCGCGTCTTGGAGCTCTGGCCATCAGCACCGACGACGAGATCATAGCGGTCCGAGGTGCCGTCGGAGAGGTGAACGGTGACGGCGTCGTCATCCTGCTCGAGGCTGGTGACCATGGCGCCAAAACGGTGTGAGACACCAGCACTGCAGCTCGCGTCGTAAAAGATGCGACACAGCTCGCCGCGCATCATCTCGTATTCAGATGTGAAGGTCTGCGCGCCTTTGCCGGTCTTGTTGGCGAGGATGACGGCCTTGGTGCGGCCGTAGACATCCACAAAACTGAGACCATCTTCGTCGACGACTTTGGAGCGGATAGTGTCGAGGACCCCCATGCGGCGGCAGACCTCGATGGCTTGGCCCCTGAAGTCGATTTGTTGGCCTTGGGCGCGTAGGTCCGGCGACCGCTCGAGGATTGTCACGTCGTGACCGAGCTTGGCGAGCCAGAAGCCAAGGACAGGTCCGGCGATGCCACCTCCGCAGATGAGCACTTTTAGGACGGTCATGGGTGCGGTATAAAGGTGGTTGTTGTCAAGATGAAACAGTGGGTGTCAAGGGATGATGATGAGAGGCATGGAATACGTTTGGGGGAACTGGCAATGTGGTCATTTATACTCGTTTGCCAGATGTATCAGTGCCAGGTGCCTGTGCCACTACGGACATAGCTTGGCGCGCGCTCGGTCTCGTCGTCGACATCATCACTCGCATCGTCAAAGAGCTGGCAGATGTAACCAGGGTTATTGTTAGACAATGTGGATACGGCGGCATGTAAATGTCCAAAGAGAAACGAGCCAGCTTTCCCCGCTGCTTCGGCGCCCGTTCCAGGTGTACGTGTATGGGTACAATCCAGGCAACCAAATGCCGTCCTATCGCATTTACATCCGCAACATGCTGACCATGGCAATGTCGCGGTTCAACCTCCAGAGTGCAGCGCAAACATCTTGTTGACCCCTATCATGGTGACGCGACATCTCTGGCCCCGAATCATCGGGTGTGCGATCATCAACGGCGCGACACGGAGCTATGAAGCCGCTCGGAGCTATCGATCCCTTGTATGTCCGTCCCGGCACGGGGCTTGGCGGGGAAAAGCCGAGTGACAGTGGGTCGCCGCCCGGAGTCTATGACGGAGAGGNGGGGGGGGGGGGGGGGGGGGGGACTTGGAGCAGGTTGCAACGCTGAGCAGCGACGACTCACGGTGGGGTGATTTGACTGGGCCTTTGGAGACTTATTGGACTCATTCGATGCCAACTTGAATATTCCATTGTGTGTACCAATGTAACGGGTCTGGGGAACGCTCAACCTCCTGGAAAGTACCTTCGATAGGGTTACGGAGGAATTGCCTTGGTGAACGACATGCATGGATGCCGCCGCCACAATGGAAGATCTACTTTCAACGCCTGTCTATATCCTGAGCCTGTGCAGTGATTTAAAGCTGCGCCATCACCTTGGAGAAGCTTCCCAGCAGCAGCGACTTTGCAACAAACATACTATCCCACCAAGCACGACGACCGCCAGGAACAAGCCTGACGCTGCCTTGTGACCGAATGTCTCCAAAACTTGACCGGCGACGGAAATGCTCGTCAAAGCAGCTATGCTGACCATTGATATCGCCGTCCCTGCCTTTTGTCAGACATATTACTGGGCCAAGAAGGGGTAAATTCACCGTAGTATCTACCAACGTTTGTAGGGGAGCAAGTTTTGCCGATGCACACTTTGGTCTGTCAGCCTACTCAAAGTCATCGGGATGCTTCGATATTGGACTTACCAGGAATGACGGAAATCCAGGAGCCTGACCCGAAGCCCCAGAGGCAGGCAAAGGCATAGAACGGCCCGACTGTCGTGGTGTCGAGTGGAATAAACAGCGCCGCCGTGAAGATGGAGGTAAAGGGAACCATGATGAGCAGTACGTTGAAAGCGCCAATGTAATCCGCCATGATGCCGGGCAGCAGGCGGCCAAGCAGAGAGAAGCCGTTGGACAGGGCGATCAGCGTGTAGCCGGCATTCTCAGCAAAGCCGGCACGAATAGCAAAATTCGGAAGGAGTCCGTTGATGCCGAACATGGCAAACTCCAGAAGGAAGAAGCCGATTGCGGTGAGTGAAAAGGGCAGTGACTTGAACGGTTCAAAGTTGGGGAGCATGGAGGTGGCCTTCTTCCCTGCGACGGAGCTTGCCTCTGCCTTGATAATGCGGTTGGCCGCGGGAAGTAGACAGAGACAGCCGCCGACCATGAAACCCGTGACGATGAAGGCTAGGGTGCGAATGGACCACATCCAACCCCACCGCGGGAAGATGTTCGGCAAAATCAGAGGGAAGAAGACGCCTCCGAAGCAGGAGACCGAAAATGCGCAGCCCATAGCGGCCCCGTGACGGTGGGTGAAGAGTTTGCTAATTGTTGAGACGGCGACCGTGGCTGTTGCGGCGCCTCCGATACCACCCAGGAGACCGAGGACGAGCATGAACTGCCAGTAGGCCTCGCACTCGGCCAGGAGGAAGAACGTGGCGATGTTAAGGACTGCCGCGGCAGGGGCCATAAGACGAGGTCCATGGTGATCCATGATGGGGCCCATGCCAAGGACGAGGAGGAGACTGAGGAATGTGTAAACGCCGATAATCCAACCGACATCTCGCGTTGTGTAGTCTTTGAGCTGGTTTAGTTGCAAGTACGACTGGATGGTGCCGATGGCCTGCATGAAACCTTTTGAGAGTTCAGTGTCAAATACAGCGGTGTGGTAATACTGATTTGTTTCAGTTCAAGAACAAGACACTCACCGAACGTGCAAATCAGGAACATGCCCAATCCCGCCACGCACACCCACGATAGCCGCCCAAGATTGGACGGGCCCGAGATCCGATGAATCGGTCACGGTGGTGCAGTCGTCACGTGCGGCCTCCATATCGGTGCCACTGCCAGTGATGCTAGGGGGGGCCACAGGGCTGGTGGTTGGTGGTGCAACAGGGGCCCAATGGGCTTCTAGCGCTTTGGTGTCCTTCGAGTCCGACATTTTGCAGGACGAATGCTGTGCCAGAACGTTGCAACAATTAAAGGATGGCATCTCGTGACAGCAATTGAGAATTCCGCCATATTTTGTACGGATCAGACTTTTCTTGAGAGCATGTAGTCAATTGCGCCTTGTTGAGGGCTTGAGTCCAGTCCCACGATAGGGGGATGTCAAATCGTTGATCCCGCCGCCGAGCGCGGACTCGGACTCTGCCACTTTCGGTTTTAGCGGCTGGTCTCCGGCTAGAGAACCCCGAAAAGGCCTATTCGACACCAAGGGATGCATTATGACTGGCCCAACTTTCGCCGCGGAATCTTGAGTCACGACATCGATGCCATGTCTGACCCGAACCGATAAGCCCGACCGACCCCTCAGCACCAAACGACCTTGCCTCATCGCACAATGTTGATATCCGCTCTCAACCAGCATGAACATGGACAAGACGATACCAGGGATCCTCGACCACCGGGGCGAGCCCACCGACCCCGGTGATGCACGCCCAATTCTGATCAGACCCAAGCACGGTTCCACGGCGGCCTCATCGACCTACACCGCACGAAGCTCCTGCAGCAGCAACGGTTCCCTCTCCGAGACTGCTGCCCCTTCAGCAGCCGCTCTGCCGCCAAAGGTCGGGACGAGGTTCTCCAAGGAATCCGCCTGGGTCTTGCGACAAT
This sequence comes from Plectosphaerella sp. P0831, assembly GCA_014635975.1. NCBI lineage: Eukaryota > Fungi > Ascomycota > Sordariomycetes > Glomerellales > Plectosphaerellaceae > Plectosphaerella > Plectosphaerella sp. P0831. The sequence continues at coordinate 85,375 of JACAFV010000067.1, forward strand.
GGTTAGACACCCACAAAGACCATCCGTTCCCGAGTCGAGAGGACAATGAGATGCTCCAGCGCTTTACTGGCTTGTCCAAGGTTCAAATAAAAACATGGTTCGCCAACGCGCGCCGGCGACGCAGGCTGCCGGACACCTCGTCGGCCTCTGCCAGTGTGTCGAGGTCGCGCGGCGGTGGCGTTCCGATCCCTCAGCGACCTGCCACACCAATACCCACGCCCCACGGAGGCAGATCAGCGCAGTACATGGATCCAATGGAGCGCTGGGTGGATTCCCCTCCAGAAGATGAGCCAGCTCTCGTTAGGGATATTGCGCGCGCAGTTGCTTCGGGGAATCGGGCATTCCTGCGGCGAGGTAGGCTCCAACATGTCCGTATTTTCTAGTCGATGACTCCTTGAGACTGACATATCTCCAGGTTCTAATCTTGACGACTCTGGCGATTCCAGCTTCGATGACGCCTCTGCATCCCGTGTCATGGACGACTCGTCCGCGGGCAGCTCATCCATGGACGGATCCAATAGCTCTCATGGGTCCATCAGCCACAAGAAAAAACCTGGTCGGGGCCATAGACGGTCAAAACGGGGGCGGCCCGGCCACGGCGCTATCAAAACGTCCCTTGTTTGCCAGACGGTCGCTTCCAATGCACGTTTTGCACAGAAACGTTCCGGACAAGGTATGACTGATCGAGACACGAAAAATCCCTCCATGTGCCCATTGAAAGATGGCTATGCAGCCCGCGCGGGCCCGTCGAGGTCAGTCCTAGCACCGCCGAGCCCTGCTGCGTGTTTTGCGGGCAGACGGAGCCGACGAGCGGACATCTCGCGACACAAAACCCGGACACCTGCAAGCAGAAGACCTTCAACCGGAAAGATCATCTCAAGCAACACTTGCGTCTTGTTCACGACGTGGGAGGCGTGGCATGGGTCATGGAAGCGTGGAAGGCGCCGAGTCTCAAGATTCGTTCCCGATGCGGATTCTGTGGCATCACCCTGGAGACGTGGCTCGACCGGGAAGACCATCTGGCGGATCATTTCAAACTCGGCCATACAATGGCCAACTGGACCGGTGATTGGGGCTTTGAGGAGCACATCATGAGTACCGTTCAGAGTTACATGCCCCCATGTAAGTCACATGAAGACATCCAGAACGGAAGCTTTACATACTGACTGGTTCAGATGTCATCGACTACGAACGGAAATCCCCTTTCCCATTCATGGCCAGCGGACAAGCGCCCAGTTCTCCTAGGAGCGCGTACGAGCTTCTGAGTCTCGAACTCGCATTCTTCTTGCATCGAAACTTGGACCAGCGCAAGGATATACCCTCCAACCAAGATCTGCGCCTGCAGGCATGTCGAGTCATCTTTGCCTCGGAAGCTCTCACTCCCAGCGGAGAAAGTAACGGAGAGAAAGCGACCTCATGGCTGAGGGATCTCATAACCTTTGACGACGAGGTAGCCAAACAAGCTAGGTTCGGCCCCTTGCTATCCCAAGCTGAGAGCAGACTTGCCATCCTGCGCATCAACGGCAAGAGTACGCTGTACGCTGTTCGAAAGCTGTCCCTTGGAGAAAGCCCTCAGAAGCTACGTCGAAAAGGTCTGGGAGACACAAGCACTGGTGCCAGAGGACAGCGACCTTCAGGCTGAAGCGTACAGGATCATGGCGTCTGCAGAGGAGCAGATGGAAACAAAGACGCCAGATTTTGTCACAAACTGGTTTACGAAGATGGTGACGACTTCGACTGATTGGCTTGGGTCGTTCAAGCGTCGAACAAATGTGCCAATGGCAGCACTGCAGACGTCGCAGCCACTGCCGTCTTCAGCATCCCAACCGGCCCCGATGGACTTCAACTGGACACCGGCTCGGGACCACGATGATTCTGCTCTTGGCCTTTGCCACTTCATGGACCACCTCGACGAGGGAGAATCTGCTTTGGAAACTGTAGATCATCAACAGGCCATGCAAAGTCCATCTCTCGGGACCTTTTCCTTCTCCCCGGTGGCGTCGAATGCCGGTCATGGCGACTCTCTCGACATGAACAGCTCGTCAGATTTGCAACAACCCAGCCTGGACTTTGGACTTTACGTTCTCAACGACGCAAACTACCATAGATGGTTTGACATTGAGTTAAAACGATGGGCCACCGCGACCGTGTCGTCCGAGAACCCTGCGAGGCACATCCCGTCCGACGGGGAGATACAACACCAGGCCCGCGTGTTGCTTTATGACGAGTAAGTCGCATGGGACTCTTTCTGGTTTCGCATCTGAGGATGTTCTGACATGTGCAGCGGCGATCCATGGAATACAACCGCAGCGGACAACCCGGAGTGGCTGGACAGATTCAAGCGCGACATCGGCATTTTGACTTTGGAAACAGCAGACGAGCTCGGCCAGGGTTGATGGCAACAACAAGCTTGGCGTGGATATTTATTTTACTGGAAGCTTGGAGAAGTAATGCTCTGTGATGTTGTAGATATTCAAGATTTAATTAATATCCTAAATGTATGGTACTTGGGTGCGGTTGGGCATCAAATCCATCGTGCGGATGTCTTGCTATCTAGATGATTGGCCTCTACAGACGATCGAACTTTACAAACATCAACTTCTACAGGCGATCGTCCTCTGTAGACAATCGACCACTGTCGAAGTTCCACCTCTGTAGATGTTCCACTGTAGGGATTGGTGTGAACGATCGACTGTGTAGAATCTAGTGTAGTGCTTACTGCCATAATCCAGGAGTAAACTGACGTGGACGATGATGTCGGCATATTCTGCTGCCTATTCGTAGCGACTGCCTATTGCCGTTACATAAACTGATCGATAAAGCTACGCATGGCATCCACACGTGCATAAACACCTGGAGACCTAGCATCGGCGCAGCCTCTACCCCAAGATACTACCCCCATGAGGGTCTTGGTGTTGGCGTCAATCAAGGGGCCACCGGAGTCTCCTTGGCAAGAGTCCTTGCCCCCCTCTACAAGCCCCGCGCAGAACATCGTACCAGTGACGTCGTTTCCGTAAAATCCACGGCAGGTATTGCGTCCGATGACCGGCACGTCCACCTTGCGCAAGGAATCTGGAGGGCGGCCTTCAGCAGCGGTGGTTCCCCTGTTCAGTTGAAACGAGTAATCAGCTTCGTATCCCACTTGAACAAACAGTATAAAACCTACCAACCAGCTGCTGTCATTAAGGTTCTGGCTGCAGGATCCGAATCCGCGGCCGCCAAGGTAACGTATCCGATTGTTTGACTCTTGGGGATCGGCGTGGAAAGCTTCCAGATGGCGACATCGCTATCAAAGGGCCGCTTGATATCGAATTGAGGGTGAATATCGATGGATGAAACTTCAGATAGGGTACCTCCTGAGTCTGTCACCTAGCAAGATTGTTAGTATGTGTAAGACGATCCTCAGGAGAAGACGATCCTCAGGAGTAGACGATCCTCAGGAGTAGACGATCCTCAGATGGAGATTACCCTCGACGGAAGAAAGTCCTCAGGAGAAGATGACCATCGACAGGAGATAGTCCTCAGCTGAAGATGAATCGGAGCTGAAGACGACCATCCACAGAAGATGATTCGCAGCTGAAGGCATGTGAATCAAAGATAAGGCCACTTACTAAACTCCCTGCGCGTACAGAAACAGAAGCGGCGTTTGCGCTACTGCAGTGGGCGGCAGTTAGGACGGTATTTTCGTTAAGAAGCGTGCCGCCGCAAAAGTGGTTGCCACGTCGTTGAAGAGATACGATAAATGGAAACTCCCCAGCCTCGGCGGCGTTGCCGCCAACGATCTTGATACTTGACTGTGGTTGTGGAAGTGCCAGACTGGACGCCGTATACACGTAGGCGAAGAACACAAAAAAAGCCGCGATATGCATGATGAGGTTCGTACAACTTGAAATGACAAAAATCCACCAGGGACTATTGCTGTAACAACATTTGCTGGATTCCCAAAACACCAGCGATAGCAACACCTTTTTATAAGCGCAGTGAGCACGCCTGGAGTTTAGGCAGTCCAGGTGTGTTTCAAGATGAACAGACACCAGTTGAAGTTGACAGGACGGCAGCTTGTCGTATGACGCCGTGAAATAAATTGGCCCAACCTGACACCATCGCCAAGACCACATACGGGCAAAGATCAGGCGAATGCCGGAGGAGGTATGCGACTGGTTGCGGGTGCCTAAGTGCTTCGCTGTCAACCTGCGGCGTGTCTGCCTTCTGGCGTAGGGGCCAAGCCCACCTCTGGCCCGTTCCCACCACCAGATGGATCTTTGCCGAACCACCCGCGAGTAAGGTATACTGCAGCCTACCCGCGCGTGCATTTCTCCGACAAATTGACGCCCCGAGAGCCTATGATGTCGCGAGCTTTTGAATATCTACTTTTCCGCCTCGGTGTTACTGCATGTGGTGGCCTCAATGTCTATTTGGCAGCCGCTTATTTGTGACACCACGGGTCATAACCTCGTGGGGTTTGACCCTCCTACTGAAGGCCTCCGACCCCAGCGACCCTGTCGACAAGGCTTGTACGCTACAAGCAGATCGACGAATACAGAACTTAACCGGGTTATCAAGTCACAGAAGAAGACCGAACTCCTGTTCAAGAAGATACGCAACCACCCGAAGGCAGTGCAATGGTTGACGGGCGAAAGAGACGCAGTCTTCAAGTCCATATAGTAGGTGTCTGGTATAGGGACTTGAGGACTACATCTCTTCCGCCTTTCAGCCATCCCACTGTCTTCGCGTGCTTGCGCAACCTCTTGAACACGACTTCTTCTTCTGGCACTAGATATCCCGGTCAAGGCAACAAGGATGGCATCCCTGAGGTTAGTAAAAGGTCGGGTCGCCCTAGAGAGTGGCCATGCTGGTGTTGGGTCGAGGTGAGGTCTGGTTACGAAGAGACGATGATGGAATAGAGTAGTTCTGTCCCAGAGCCTGCTTCTTTATGGTTGAGCCCATCTAATGAGACCCACCGCGGTGATTCACACCTATCCAGTGGCGTGGCCCTTACTGTTGCCTACGGGATGGCTGCGAGGAAGTTGCGACAGTAGTCGCAGCCTCCTCGCGCCCGATACACACGGCCGAGCCCTTATTGTTCTCACTTTGTTTCATCCAGTCGTCATTTCCATCTGCCATGGGCCTGTGTAGTACGTGCACCGACAGCAGGTCCGCGGTGAAAGGATGACTTGTTTCGGGACGTTCGTCATTCCACAAGTACAAACCGAGAAGAGCGCAGTGCTGCACTTGGCCTCGGGGTGATGCTGCCGAAGCCTAGCATCTCATCTCACTGTACTGTAAGACCGTGATATAGAGTCCCCATATACCTCCACCGGGTGGGCCTTTTCACACTGATGCCCAGCTTAGCAGCTCTCCTCACCACGGCATTCTTTTCCAGCTCCTTCTTGTAATTAAACAGTCGAGGTCAATATGACCAGGGCAGTCGATCAGTGAGCACATTGCTGGAATGAACACGATGATCTTCAACGTGTAACATGAGGACACAAATTCATTCCTAATACTGCTCTGATTTTCAAGACGAGTTTCTTGAGGTGTTTCTCCAGGGACTCCCCAACCATGTCAACAAAAAGACATCTCCCGAACACCACAAAAAAACTTGATCCTGGGGCCGAGGAAGTCGTCGTCACAGTGGGCCGGCCTCGGACCGATCCCAGGTGCCACTGCGTGCCGCGGCGGGCCGCCGGGGAGCTCGCCTATTATAGGCAGTTCTGGGTTCCTGCGGTGCCCACATGCAGCTGTTTCCACCACTTCAGCCATGAGCCCACCCGTTCTCCCTACAGGACTTGCCTTGGCGAGTAAGCCGCCCCGCATCGAGGGACGTCAGTCACGCCACAGATGGATCAGATAATCTAAAATAGGTTTAGGATGAGGCTTCGGCACTTGGCTACAACTTGGAATTGAAGCAACTGTCGAGTTATTTTGCCCCCACAGCCTCGGCTGGCTCTCTGAGTGGCCTGCTCGCTCTCCGTCAACGCCGAGTACATGGAAAAGTGGTTCATGGGATGTTGTCAGCTCTTCAGCCAAGAGCTGTTGTCTATGCCATTCCTTGAAGAGACGAATGAGCGAGGCGTAGTTGAGATTCCACGTATCAGGTCTGAGTACTCACAGCCACCTGGAGACATGGAGGCAGAGGAACGATGTATGAGATGTCTATAAAAGCAGCTTCATCCGGAAAATCTTGAGCTTAAGACATGCTCTACATCGCTTCATCTACTACCGCGTCCAACCAGCCACCATCACATCATCCTCATCCTCAACGACTTCGTAAATCCACCACCCCCGCCTATCTACCTCATCACCACCAAAATGCGCGTTGCCAGCCTCGTAAGTTCCTCCTCTCCCGCGAAGAGATTTCTCTACTCTGGATTTCAGGCTAACACTCACCAGCTGAGCACCCTCGTCGCCTTCGCGGCCACCGTCACTGCGATGCCCACGCCCCCTGATGGCGCTGCGGAGGCTGCCGCCATTGAGGCTCGCGGCGCCTGCGACCAGGGTTACTACCCCTGTGTCCAGCTTCAGCAATTCGCCTGCCCTCTTGGATGCATGGCTGTTCACAAGCCCATCACGAAGTTGTCCTGCCTGCAGAGCTGCAACCAGAGGGCCCATGACAACTGCCGTGCCTGGTGCAGCTAAGCTGTGGGGGGGAAGCAGGAACAATAAGAGGGGTTGTGGGAACACCACCAGAAACGGAGGAGTAGCACAGCTAGTGTAGCGAAGACTGCATGTGGCTATTTTACATTTACCTAGATTGGTATCTTCATTTTCGCAACATGAGGATGATAAACAGGTTGAAAGGGTGCCGCAGTATACTGATGCTTTTTCCATGGAAATGCCTGCTGCTGAATGCTTCTATTTTTACCCACCTTGGACCAGCTGGGGTGTTAGCGACCTACCACTGTACGCTCAGCCTGGAATCGTGAATGTTTTGGGGCTTTGGACAACCTGGCCTGGCGTGATAGCGTAGATAAGAGCGGGTCATTTTCAGGTTGTTCATTGATCGCCACGCTTCCAACTATTTTCAACCTCCATCCACCCAGCAGGTCTGGTCCTCGCAGGCGGCTTGCCACACCCCTATCATCATGGCCGCCGCTCCACCTCCGTGTCCAGTGCTGAAGCGTCAAGGCTTTCAGCTCGATGGACGATGTTTCAGCGTTCAGGGCGTTAGCCGCGTGAGCGGGTCTCGCCTCACAGAGCTTTTCAGCCCGAAAGCGCTTCAACTCCAAAAAGACCGGAACGCAGCAGAGCAAGATGCTCGCACGATTTTCAGAAAGCCGTTTTTTGCCGCCCAGCTGAGACACTACGGCATCAAGTTCCCTAGTTCCAGCACGCTTGAAAAAACTTCAGCTTCAACTACGCGACGCTGTCATGCAGGGACAGGTGAGTGGCTCGTCAAGGCGGGATGCAATCCACGATATCCCGTCCTTAGAACCACCCTCTCATCCCATGTCTGGCCCTGACTTGCCCCCAGTGCGAAACTGTGCCCGAATCTGTCATCAACCTTGAAAGCAAGATGCGGCAAGAGCAGGAGGTCGCCGTGTGCCGTGGGGAGGAAGCCACACGCGCTTGGCAGGAGGAGCAGGAGAGGCCGAAAATCGAGGCATTCCGAAATGCTAGGACGCCGACTGAGCAGGCGACCTGTGACTTGCCTCGCTTCATGAGCCACTCCTTCCTGACGGATGGAAAACCGGACCCCAGCAAGACGCGTGAGCCGCTTGTACTTCGCGGTTTCGTCAATCGATCCTCCATTCACGCTGCTGCTGAGCAGATTCCCGGCCTACAATCCTACAGCGGCGGCTATGGGGATTCCCCGGGCTGTGTGCATTGGTTGGGACCGCGTAAAGGTCTTCAGCGCAGCAGAGAAGCTCGAAAGTCTGGCGTACATACTGCAAGACGAGGCCATAGGGACTACCTGGAGACGGCCATGGGGACTACCTGGGAGATAGCCATGGAGGAGCATCACCAATTTATCTCGCAACAAGGCCGCGGCAAGAAAGGTCGGAAGTCCAAGTCCAAGTTCAAGTCTTTTGACCTTGCGACTTGCGCTGGCTCCTACATTATCCAATGCAAGGAGATCGCCAGCGAATGGCCGGACCGGGCGACCGTGACGTTCACGATGGACATCGCTATTCCACAGGCAGGGAGAGGTCAACTGTTGTCGCGGCAGCATTCGACTTTGGAATCTTGGAGGGGACCATGGTCTTCAGTCTCAACGAAGAGGCACTGGAAGAATACGACGTCGAGGAGGACAGCGAAGACAGCGACAGCGAAGACGACGACGATGATGAAGACGACGATTCGCCTGTTCCCCGCAAGTGCAAAGCGTATTCTTCGCTCCCTGCTAGTCGGCAGGCGAAGAAGAAGAAGAAGGGCACGACGACGAAGAGCAAGCAAATTTCTCGCCGGGTCTACTTCAAGGCTCTGGGCGAGAGACGGGCGAGGGGGAGATCTTTTACATTCCAGAGTCAGGACACATCAACTTCCTGGATGACGAGAGATGTGTTTTCGATGGGGTGGCCGACAGCTTTCAGTGCGTCGGGACGAATGTCGAATTTAGCGGGTACAAAGTATCTACTCAGCCTGCAAGGGAACCAGAGAGCTGGAGGTTCTTCTCACACGGTGCTCACGAGAGGGAAAGGATCGGGCGGTGGTGAGTTATCCGAGGAAGTTCTCGTTTGGACTTGACTTGACTGTTGCCTTTGCTCGCTGGCTGTGGTTCCGTTGCCGTGGACGATTGATTCCAATCTCGTGGGTTGGGTGATGGCTTTCGATAGCCCATGTATGTACTTCCAACCTACCGACAATCGACGACGCCCTCTCTTCTTATCATCCTACAAAGCACCATCGGAGTGACTCGATGCCGACTCACCAGATGCATTTTCCTAATCGGGAAAATGCCCCACCACAAGGGAGCGGCAGGTCGAGGTCGTGGGTATCACCACACGGAGGAACTGCCGCCCCATCGTCGTGTAGCAATTAGAAATCCAAGAATAAAGTCATTCATGTTTTTTTCAAGAGGGGAGTATAAATTAAGAGTGTTCACCAGTCCATTCTCCCTCCATCACAACGCATCTGCACTTCACTTGCCAGGTTCTGAGTACCCCTGAATCCGTCTGTCCGCCTCCTGACCCCTGAACACCAAAATCCCCTACACCGTCCGCCCAATGTCTCACCTCAAATACTTCGCCTACGCCGACCACGGCCTTCGTCTCAGGGAGCTCCTCCACTATACTCAGGCAGTCCGTGTCGGAGACCGCATCGAGTGCTCCGGACAGTGTACGTCTTTTTCTTACAGCCAAAGAGCCACAACTGACCACATCAGGCGGCTGGGACCCCAAGACCGGCGACGTCCCTGAAGATCTGGGCCAGGAGCTGGAAAATATCTTTTCCAACATCGACCTTAACCTTCGCGATGCCGGCGGCAAGGGGTGGGACCAGGTTTTCAAAGTCCGCCTGTACACGACGGTACTGGATGAGGAGAATGTGGGCAAGTTCATCGCCCTGCTTAGCCAATGGACGCCGAACCACACTCCCATCTTGACGGCTGTGGTGGTAGCGGGACTCTCGGCGCCAACATTGCATTTCGAGGTTGAAGTCGAGGCCCACGATCCGGAGGGAGCGGTCAAGAGCAATTAGGAAGATAGTGTGTGAGATCTGATTCAAAGTGAAACTATTACGAAGCTGAATGATACTGGCTGTTTCGCATCCTACATGGTGCGGCTTTCCTTCATTCGTCTTCAAGTCAAGCTCGCGTCTACAAAGTCATGAGCATGCTGAAGCCAACCAGAGCCAAAGCTCCAAGTCCAAGACTGTTGACGCTCGCGGCACCCGGCTGGGTGATTTCGGTAGGCTCCGATGGACCAGCGCTCGTAGATGTAGGCATCGTCGTCGACCCATTGTTACCTCCCATGCCGCCAGATCCACCCACAGCACACTCGCCTCCCATCTGTCCCATCTGTCCAGAAGGAATCATCTCGCCAGGCTCAACAGCAGCGGCATAGCACTGGCACGTGTCATTCTCCGCCACGGGGCACGCGCCCGCAATGCAGATGGACTGCAACTGGGCGCCACCACCGGGGATGACCTCCGCGGGTGACGCGCAGCGGACGTTGAACAGGCTGCTCAGCGCCTTGCCGACGGCAGTGATGTCTTCCATGGCGACACCGAAGGACTGGGCCGAGAGAGCGACTTGCTGAATGAAGTAGCCCATCTCGGAGGGGTCGAGGTCCATGAACTTGTGCACTTGGTACATGGATGGGTCGCCACCGTAGGCAGGGAAGCCGGGCATGGAGTATTGGGAACAGCCGAGGAGGGAGCCGAAGAACTGGTACAGGTGGGTGAGGAGGAAGCTGGACATGGTCAGTGAGGGTTCATGGGAGGGTGATGCAGCTGGACTTACAACTGGCGGGACTTTTCGTCGTTGGCGGGCTTGTTGTTCATCAGGGGCTCTGCGCCACCGCTATCGAGGAAGTTGACGGATACGCCAGCGTTTCCGCCGCGGTTTGTAGACTTGAGGTCTCCGTTGAAGTATGGGAGGAGGTTGACCTTGGCGCCATCGAACTCTCCCTCGGCGAGGATGCCGGGTACCTTGACACCAGTGTTGACTTCGGAGTCTGGAGGTTGCAAAGTTAGACTGAGATAGAGTACCAGGTAACGAGGGAAGACCAACAGTTGCCAATCACCACGGTGTTGACGAGAAGAGTCAAGAGGGTGTACTGGTTCTCCCCCGTGTTGTTCATGAGGAGGGCCTCGGTGTAAAAGTCGCAGATGCTCGTGTTGTTCGGGCGCTGGGCCACCGCCGGCAAGGCAAGAGCCAGGGCCGCGAGAAGGTTCCGAGAGAACATGATGAGTGTAAGTCGCTGAAAGAGAGAGGCAGTGATGACGAATATTCTTGCGATGTTCAGAAACAATCCTCATGTCAATAAAAAGGCCTGGAAGAGTGCGAACACATCTCTTTTGAATACAAATATCCGGAAATCGACCCGCCCGCTCAACGTTATCCGGCTCGAAAATCATCTCCTATCCCTCATACCCGCCTCTCCCTCCCCCTCGAGCCTCGCGACTCACACGGTCCTCGTCAGGCTCTAGTGTCCCCTGAACCATCACGGCCTCTTCCACGCCCCTGGCAAAAACCGGCAATTTGACAAATGCAGCTCATTCCATAGGTCAGTTCCACAACGCAGGTACGTCAATGACAGCAATCGGGCGAGTCCCCCCCTTGTTCGTTTCCCCGGACCGAAGTGGTAGCTCATTCTTAGTGCGCCGGCACGACCACATCCGGGGCTTGCCGCCCCCATCCGAGACAGCGCGATCTCGGACACGGCGTTGTTGCCCTGAATGGGCCATGATGGGAGGCATGTAGGGTATTGGGATCTGCGATGGGTTGGGTGTTGATACCCGTTGGGATGGGGGGAGCTGATCTTGGCGGATGGACGGACGTCGGGCTTGGGTCGGGGTAGACTGCCACTACACACGCGGGCGCTAGTTCGGATGGTGGGATATCCGACGAAACAACATCGTCAGGATGTCGGCATCTACATCTCTCCGCTGGACGGGCGAGACGGCGTAGAGTCTCCCCGTGCCGTGAGACCCTAGGCTGAAATGGCAAGATGGACTGTCACTGGTCCGCGGGCTTCTTTTTCTTCTCATTCAGCCTCGCATGACAGTCCTGAACCTCTTCTTCAGTGGCAGGCCTGGTGGACAGCTTGTACACATACCACCACTGGAGTAAGCAGCAAAGACTGCATCATGTCAGCCGTTGAAGAATCGAGCTTTAAAAGGCAAGACTCACAGTGCTCCAGCGCCGCAGCAGGCGCAGCCAACAGTCAAGTTCTTGAGAATCTCCACGCTGGTGGCGCCCGCGTCGATGCCACTACCTACCACGCGCCCGAGAGCCCGCTTGTTGAGATCGACGACAATGTACTCGTCGCTGTCACTCAGCACGGCAAGCATGGCTGCCGAGACTGCGGCCCACATGACCGAGGAAACGGCGAGGACGGCGAGGTACCACGGCGGTGGCCTGGGGTCTGTGGGCGAGCGTGGAGCGGTAGTTGGTCCGAGGAGGAAGAAGTGCGGCGAGGCCTGAAGGGTGTTAGACGTGTCGGTTAGGGACCTGGAGTTTATGGTCTTACGCATGCTAGGTTTATGGCGGTGATTTCTAGCAATGGGGTGTCTGGACCCTTGGAGATGATGCCTGCTGCAAGGCCGAGGACGACCATGGCGGAAACCCATCGCGCTAGGCCGGCCTGATACATGTCATCGTAGCGCCGCTTCGTGGCGTTGGGTTCTTTTTCCTTCTTTTTGGCCTTTTCGGCTGATGTGATGCGTTGCCATATGCTTTGACGAGGGGGCTTAGGGGCGGGAGAGGGCTGTTCATTGGCCACGACTGTCGGGCTGTCTGTCACTTGTGGCTCGAGTTTCTGCATTGCCATCAACCGGAGTCAGTGGCATTGACGTTGCGTGGATGGTGCTTCTGCCGCTGTCGTCTTCGTGCTTCTGAACGATGTAGGCGGCTCGAGGCCATTGAGGCTGGTTGTTGGTCATGACGTGGTGCGAAGCTTCGGTCTGGCGTGAGATGATGGTGGCTCGAGAGGGAAGATCCGACAATGAAGGTCGGTCGCCCCAAATGGCTGTGACATGCGCGATGAAACTTGGCGCTGCAGGCTGCGGTTGGTACTTCTGTCAGGCCAATTTTGCAAACCCCTGTCTGGCTGGAGCAGCCCATGATCCTTCGGGGGATCATCCCGCCGTCTTATTGAGGTGTCAATGGGAGCATGTTGGACTTGGGTATCGGTCTTGTTTCAATGGTCGCTCGAGTATACAAAATGCTACATAGTAAACACGCACGCTGATAGCCACACAATATCCCCATCAATGGGATGTACATTAATGCCAAATGGCCTCGGTCTCTTGAGCGACCGGGCGATTCCGTCCAGGTGACGATCTCTCAGGCAGCACACCTCCTGATGGTGCAATTGCTTCGCGAACTGATTGTCAAGCAGTTTCGAACAGGGGTCTCCATCGCCGCTTGCAAGTGGTATATTGCAAGATCAGGGCGAGGGTAGATCCGCATCGTACATGATGTGAGCGCGACTTGGACGTTGTATGTGAAGATGCGTCCTTGCGCAGTCGTATATGGCGCGCAGTAGGTGTCCATTCGGGTGCATGCTCCTCTGGCTGCACCCATGGCACGGGCCCGCAAACTTGTGGTTGTTGCGGGGTGGTTCGAGATATCGCACTCCTGGTAGTCTTGTAGTCGTAAATCGTGTCTTGGCCGCTCATCTCCCCTGGCGAGGGCACAGGGTGTGGCCACGGAGGGCATCGACGGCGGGCATGTGGATGGCATCGTACGCTTCGTCACGGAGGCCCGCGCCTACAACCACAGTGTCATCCAGCCAGCCGTGGCTGAGGTAGCCGCTCGGGGGCTCTGTAGCCTTGAGGAATGGCGACTGGCCCTCAACCAAGTCGGTGGCGTTGTTTGTGGGCAAAAACATAATGGAGACGGAGAAGACGACGTCCTCGTCAATCTCGGCAGAGCCTGGGGAAGCACTGGGTCAGCAATGTCTCTGCGAGAAGTCAGGTGAGGTTTTCTTACCGAAATGCAGCGAGGGCGACACGGAGAGAATCTGGAATGGCTCGTCGACACCCATTGTCACAAACATGCGGCGGTAGGTGCGGCGTGACAGCTTGTAGTGAACAAGACCCAGGAGGACCGTGTTGTCGCGGCTGGGAGTACACGTCCCACGGGGACAGAGAGTCATGCGGTAAAAGGCCGTGGCCTGGTGGAAGCTGCCCTTCTTCCAATCCTTCGGGAGAGAGTTGTACAAGCACTCGGAGGTTGCGAATGCTGGCGCGTCGCCGGGGGTAGCGCGGGGCAGGGTGAGGTCTAGGTCATCGCCTAGGGCGTACGAGTCGCTGGCCCTGCTTTTCGTGCTGAGGGCGGGGTTGACTTTGACGATGTTTCGGGGCTCAATCTGCGAGGCAAAGTACGGCCAGGCCGAAGCCGGGGGGAGAGTGTGGCCTCTGCCCCAGGACGGCAAGCGGGACGCCCACCAGGACTTTTCCTCAACGACAGCCTCGGTCTTGGGCTTGGGTCCAGAGAAGAAGGCAGCCCAATTCTTCTCGTAGTGCTCCTTGCTGCTCGTCCTGCCCACCTCGGTAAACGTGTCGAAGCGCACAGGAATGTCACCGTGGCCAATCTGCTCGAGGTGTTCTCTCAAGGCGGGCCATGCCGCGCGGAGATCGACGATGCCAACGGCCTTGCAAACATCTGCAACACGCGAGCTGGTGCCGATGATGGCCAGGGGCTCGCCGGCGTCGGACCATATGAAGCGCGGGTCGGCGGGACCACCGTTGACGAGGTTCTGGCACGGCCGTGGGAACTGGCGCCAGATGGGGAGGTCGAGGATGTATGGCTCTGGACCGGCTCTTTCCCAGCGACCCGTGGTTGCGTCGTAGTTTGCGAAGAAGCCGACAATGGTGAGGTTCATGTACTCGAGCTTCTCCCGCGCGTCGGTGTATTTCCCGTTGCGACCGCGTGCGATGACAAGCACATCATAAGGGCTGCCGGCGGGCATGCGACCCATGGCGTTGTTGTTCATGCCGTTGGTGTAGGTAATGTCGGCAAAAGGCTCGCGCGTGGCCGGGTCGCGCCAGACGTATTCGAGAGGGTAGTTGCCGAGGACGGCATGATGTTCGCCGACGATGAAGGTCGTCTCGCCGTTGGCGTTGCTGACATTTTTGCCGGCGAGGGGGAGGGCGAGGTCGTCGAGGTTGATCGTATCGAGAGGTCTCGGGGCAGGCGGCAGGGTCGGAGAGGTCGAGGACAGGGTCGCATGGAGGAGAAGAGAGGCGAAGAGGAAGGCGGCGACGCCGCCGACGAGGAGGAGGAGTCGGCGCTTCTGTCGGGCGGGATGTGTCGGCGAGAGGAACTTGGTGGCATGACTGAAAATGGTGCTCCTCGCCTGAGGGAAGAGGCCGTCCGAGATGCGGGCATACCGTCCTCGCTGCGAAGGTATTTCGTTAGATTGATGATCGACTGTGACATTCGGGCGCGTGCCAACCCAGGGTGATGGTTAAAGACTGGGGAATCTTACATTGTCGCCCAACATTGTGGGAAGCGATCGTCGGTCTCAGCGACCTGCGGGGACTGAGACAGAACTTCCGGGTCCAAGAATCTTGGGAGGTCTCCCAGCTAGTTGACGGCGATGGCGGACGGCATGGTTCACGTCAAAATTCCAAGTACGAGGCCAAGGTAGAGGCTTGAGACGGGAGGGGGGGTAGTCTTTACGGCCATGAAGAAGAAACGGACATGGGGGCGGCAAGTCCAGGGGGGGGGGGAGACATGCCGCTGGCGACTCGGGCACAGCAATATCAAAGACACGGCCCATACGGCATACCTGATTCAGTGGGTGTCAAAGGATAGGGGCCTTGGCCTAATCCTAAAAGGGCCTCAAACAAAAGGTGCGATGGACTTGTTCCTGGCGGGTTTCCGCCCGTGTCCTATCAGGGACAAGCAGATGGCAAGGTATCGTCGTATCTCGAAGGACTGGGCGGCAAAGCCAAGACATACTAGTGCTGACCCTGAACAGTGCCACCGGCAAATGGGGAGGCTGCATCTCCTTCAAGGGTGGAGCCGGCGCAAAATTACACCCGCTGGGCGGGACTTTGCGTCTTGAGCCCTGAAGGTCGAATGTCCTCAGGCTAGTTCCGTCGCGGGTTTCCGGGTGTGGCTCAATGCCCTTTGGGAAAATCCAGCCCCCTGATGTTGTGGCTTTTCAGCACATATGGCAAGTGAACTCGGAGCGGCGTGGAAGGAGCCAATTGTCGGATTTCGGTTCCAATTCCACTCGTACGATACCAAGCTCCCAATTTCACCCAATTCTCCGACAACAAACTGCAGTACTCCCTGGCCTGTCGGTCTTCGGTCACTCGGTGTGCGATCATGGCTCCTCCTGACCAAGGTTCCTCGATGCAGGTTCGCATCTGCATGCACGCCTTGGCGCGCTCTATTCAACATTACACACGTGCTACGCTGTCTCGCGCCAGTGGTCAATGGACACACGTGGGCGACATTGTCACAAAAGATCGACATGGCGACTCCTGATAGTTCTTGATCACCGCATGGCGAGGAAGGACTTTGGAGTAGGTGCATCGAGTTCGCATGAGAACCTGCCGCTAACTTTGATCAGCACCCCGTAGCCATGTGGCAGCCACGGCGTCACTGGCGGCCGCGAGTATAAAACGAGGCTCATGATGCGCCGCATCTCTCTCCAGGTGTCAGTGCTTCGCAACAGACGTCCGCAACAATGAAAGTCACCATCGTGAACCTCGGCTGCCTCGCCCTCTGGGTCACCACAGCTGCCGCCAGCTACCATGGCAACCTCAACTACCGAAGCCCCTCTATCCGACATGCTGGGCTGGGCATCGACCTCGCAAAGGTGGAGAGACGCATGCTCCAGAAGAGGGACCTGCCTGTTGAACCGGAAACCCTCGACTTTACTCACGGCGTGGCCTCGGTATGACCAGACTGGAAGTCTGCCTCCATCATGCTACTGCTAACGAACACCAGGGCGACCCGGCCCCCGATTCCATCATCCTGTGGACTCGAGTGGCCCCTTCCATGGAGAGTGACACGTCCAACATTACCGTCGAGGGCACCGCCCCTTACATGAGCCGAGAGCGTGAAAAGTACATCAAAGCATCCGACTCGCCCATCTGCGTCGACTGGCGCGTCAGTACCGACCCAGAGCCCTTCTCCTGCCACCGCCCCGTCGCCTCGGGCCGCGCCTACACCACCTCGGACATTGACTTCACTGTCAAAGTCGAAGCCGATGGCCTCTCACCCTTCACCACGTACTGGTACCAATTCGCCGTCTGCGACACCACCACCAAGAGCGTCATCGGCCGCACAAAGACCGCCCCCGGACCCGACGACGACATCTCCTCCATCGGCCTTGCCGTCTTCTCCTGTGCCAACTGGCCCATGGGCTACTTCAACGCCTACGGCAACGCCGCTCGCAAAGACGCAGTAGACTACTTCATCCACCTTGGCGACTACATCTACGAAGACGAGCATGGCATTCCCGGCCGCGATGAGCGTGCCATGATCCCCCCACGTGAGACAATAACCCTCCACGACTACCGCACCCGTCATGGCCAATACCGCACCGACGAGGACCTTCTCCTTGCTCACCGCATGTTTCCCTGGATCCCCGTCTGGGACGACCACGACCTGATCAACAACGGCTGGCGCGACGGCGGCAGCTCTGTCAACAACACCGAGGCCTCCTTTCTCCAACAGGGCGGCGTCTCCTTTGACCAGCGCAAGATGAACGCCGTACGCGCGTACTTTGAGTGGGTGCCCCTGCGCCAGGCCGACCTCGACGACAACCTCCGCATCTGGCGCGCCTTTCGCCTCGGCAACCTCGTCGACTTGACCATGCTCGACACGCGCCACTACGACCGCAGCATCACCCGTGTTGGCCCTAATGAGGCTTATGTACAGCGAATCGCTGATGACGCCGGCCGTAGTATGCTGGGCTCGCATCAGGAGAACTGGTTCTTCCGCCAGCTGAGCGAAAGCCATGCCCGTGGCACCACCTGGCGCGTCGTCGGTAACCAAATGATCTTCTCTCGCATGAACATGACAGCTTCGACCAACCGCATCGGCGGGTTTGACGTCGACGCGTGGGATGGATATCTCGCAACGCGAAACCGTACCCTCGAGCGCATCTACGACGAGGGCATCGGCAACGTCATCATGCTCGCTGGTGACAGCCATCAAAACTGGGTCAGCGACCTCGCCTGGCTTGGCGGCCGGCCCTACGACGGCCTCACAGGCGAGGGCGCTGTCGGCGTCGAACTCGCCGTCACAGCCGTCTCATCCGATGGGCTCGACGGCACCACGCACGAGGCCGAGGCCATTAGCCGTGCCTTCCTAGCCGACAATGAGGAGCTGCAATGGCAGGAGGGCTACTACCGGGGTTACCTCGAGCTGCGCTTTGGTCAGGATCGACTTGATGCGGCTTTCTACGGGTGTCCGACGGTGCGCGACCGCAACGCGCTTGACCTGCCCGTTGCCAATTTCACCGTCTACGCTGGCGAGAACCACCTCGCGCGGCCTGTTGGCGGTGGTCGTGTTGAAGCTGGCGCACTGCGCGGTGGCGAGGTGCGGCATTCGAATGTCTCGCTTGACACGGAGAGGGGGAAGTGGGTGTTTGCGGCCTTTGAGGAAATGTTCATCCCGTGGGGGGAGGAGTGGTAGGCATGCAGGGGCATGAGGGGCTGGGTTTGGCGACAGGGGCAGCAATCGAAACTCGCAAATGGTCCTGGGCCTGATCCCTGAGCCACCCAGGATGCTTTGGCTGCCTTGGCCGGGCTTCTGAAGTCTCCTCAGTTCTCGAATCATGGGACAGGCATTTTCGATCCATCAAGATAAAGGCCGCAACGTTGGCCCGCTGCTGCTGACGACCTGTGCCCACCGGGGTCCGGACCCGGCTGCGATCGCGGGGGGTCGTACTGCACAACCCAGCCCCCAGGCGCTTGGATCCAGATGTTCCGACCTCTTGGTCCGCTGGTCAGATCAAGTATCCAGTGCGTTATGACATGACTGCAAATCGAACAGGAAGCGTGGCGATGCAAGGATCAGGCAAGGCCTGGCTGCAGATGGATGGCCGAGAGGAGGATGAGGCCCGTTGACAGGCTGGCTCGGGGTCGCGTCCAGGGGTCATCTGTCAGTTTTCCATGGATCAATCAGTGTGGCGGGGCTTCTCACTTCACACTGCATCCCGTCTTGTGTCGCAAAGTTGCCTCGCTGGCTTCGGAGCACTCGGAAAACCCGTGATGCTTCTCCCCCCTCTCTCGCCATCCATGTTTCTGTCAACGCACGCCGTGGAAACGCCCAGGACGGGCCCAAGTCAGGGACCGTTGCCGCCGCGCCCCGAGGCCGAATACGCAGCGATTATGGATCTGGAAGACGCACCGGCGCCACTCGCCCAAGCCGCCGGGTCGGTGCCGCCAACTGGCACTCAACCTGGACCTGGACATGTCGTCGCAGACCTCATTGTAAGTTGTCCTTCTCCGCACATGTTGTGTGTAACGACGGGCTAATCGTGCATCCCAAACAGGTCGCCGACATTCCGCCACTCCACGATGGCGACTCTGCGATTGAGATTGTACGCCTGTTTGTCCCTGGAGCTTCTCGCATGCTGTACCTTGCTGACCCTGATCGCCCAGCCCATCGAGTCGACAGCTTCCCTGCGCGACAGTATCCTCGAATTCCAAAGGGAGAACGGCCGGACATACCACTCGCTAAGTGCTGGCAGTAAGTCAGCCTTTAGGTTTACACTTGGAACTCACCATCGGTTCTTATACTGACCCATTTTCATTAGAGTATAGCCTGCCTAACGACGAGGTGAGCAAACGCATCCGATCCACCGAGGGTCGGTTTGCTGACCATCACAGCGTGAGAGCGAGCGACTTGACATCCTGCATGCTCTCAACCTCCTCACTTTCAACGGCCGCCTCGCCCTGTGCCCTAAAGACAGCGGCGCGCGTCGCGTCCTCGATATGGGCACCGGTACCGGTATCTGGGCCATCGACTATGCCGACGCCCACCCCGAGGCTGAAGTTATCGGAGTCGATTTGAGCCCTATCCAACCTATCCTCGTACCACCAAACCTCCGCTTTGAAATTGACGACCTCGAAAACGACTGGACATGGAGCCAAAGATTCGATTTCATTTTCTGTCGCTCCCTTGTCGGGAGCTTCACCGATTGGGGCTCCATTATCCAGAAAGCCTACGAGTATGAGTTCATCGCTGTAGCAGAGTTCCCATTAGATGATCCCACGCTGACGGCTTTCTCTGTGCAGTAATCTGGAACCCGGCGGCTGGCTCGAAATCCAGGACGGCTACTTCCCCATCGGCAGCGACGACGGTACCATCCCCGCGGACTCGAGCCTCCTCCGATGCTGCGAGCTCTGCGTCGTGGCTGGCAACAACCTCGGCCGCGATATGAACGCCATCATCAACCAGTGCGGCTCCAAGATGCGCGCTGTAGGCTTCGTCAACTGCGCTGAACGCAGATTCAAGTGGCCTGTCAACACCTGGCCCAAAGACAGGCGCTACAAGGAGCTCGGCATGTTTGCCCTCGCTGCCTTGGACAGCGGCATGGAGGGCATGCTGATGGGGATGCTGACGCGAGGTCTTGGTTGGCAGATGGAGCAGGTGCTTGCCTTTGCCACTGCCGTGCGTAGGGAGATGCGCGACCCACGAATACACGCACACTGGCCAGTGTTGGTTGCCCAGTGTTTCCCATGGATCTGATTCATTGCTGACATTTTTCAAGACAGGTCACGTACGGCCAGAAGCCATATTAGATTTGGGACGAAAACAGGCGGGAAAGTATTTCTTCAGATCATGTCTTCTGTCATTTTAAAAGAACGCGCATTTGGCTTTTCAGTTCATGGTATGTGGCAGGAGCATCACGAAAAGGGGCATATCAGGGGTTTGGCGCAAACAAGTTCAAATTCTGACACACACTATTATTCCCAAAAATCCCAAAAAGAAACAAATCAAGACCCATGAAACTCTAGGAGATCAAAACACCGAAACCTCCAGGGCTATGCGTCTGGCCTCCAGGGCCATCTCTATCTCCTCACTTCGCACCATCTCTTCCCACCCTCGTCTCAACGCGAGCCAAACGAGTTCCTGTCAACCTTGTCCCTGAGTTTGAAAAGCCCCGAAAGGCTGACACGGCGGCTCTTCTTCTGATGGTCATGCTCGTCACGGGCGCGCTTGGCCATGGCCGTGTCGCGGATGCTGCAAAGCTCGCGATCCAAATCGTTCAGGTACGATTGCTGCTGCGTCATGCTACGCCAGGCGCTGAGGAAGCCCTTGCGTGACTCGCAGCGAGGCTTTCCCGGCTCGAAGCGGCCAAGGATGTCCTTGAAGAACGAACCCAGGTTGTGGTAAATGCCGCGCATGGTGCCTGACTCGGTCGTGTGCTGGGCAGAGTGCAGGTCCACAAACTCCTGAATCTCGCGGCCTGTGAGATGGTCGAGGAGCGTAAAGGCCTCGCCGCCTTGAACGGGGGCGGAGAAGTGGCAGGAGCAGCATGCCGGCTTGTTGGAGCAAGACCTGAGCGAGTGGCATATGTTTTCGAGGCGATTCACTACGACGAAATATTCTTCAAGAATTGTAGTGGCAAGCTCCATCTCCGAGTCGTACTGGTCGGTAGCCATGTCGTGGCGAAGACGCTCAAGGCGGACCAATGCCTGAGCGATTGGCAGCGTCCTCTGGTCCAGACGGAGTTCGAGCTCGGCGAGATGGCGGTTTAGATCGTTTACAAGTTTAGAGTGCGACTGGTTGAGGGCCGTAACGACATTGCCATTGGCTTCGATGGAGGCACGAAGATCCATAATGCTGACATTTCTGTCGTACGATTTGCTAGCCAGCCTGCGTCGCGAGTTCGTGCGGCTGGGTCCCGGGCGACTGTCAGGCGAGACGTCGTTGGGACGGGTCAACTTGCTGACATCAAGAGGGCTGTCAGGCTCAGGGCGCACGAAGCGGACACCTGCGGTCGCAGGACGCTGGGTAGCAGGACGCTGGGCAACAGGGCGTTCAGCATTCGAAGTTTGGCGTTGAAGACCAGTGCTGGAAGTCGGACGTTGAGCTGCAGGTTGAGGTGGCTGACGCAGATTGCTCCTCGGTGGGGGACCTGTAGGCGTTGTCGACCTGGATTCTACGGAGGAGGAAAAGACCATGGGCTCAGGGGCAGGAGGAGCGAACCGCTTCCAGTCTTTGTTGGGGTCGCCGGACGACATGATGGATGATGGCAGGGGGGAGGGGGGGATTCTGGATGTTGCTGGTAAAAGCACGAGTTGAGGATTCAATGCTAGTGGTGGACGGTGGGTAGCGGTAGAGTTGATTGAAGTGATGCTTTGGACAAGGGTCTTGAAGGCATCTTGGTTATGGGCGGCATGTATTCTTATATGCGCCAGAGTGGGTGTTTGCAATTCACTTTGATTTTTTTGACCATACTGGTGGTATCCTTGTTTCTTTTGGACCACTGTGAATACAACGTGTTGGTTGTTGTCCAAGAATCAGAGGAAGGGAGCCCAACGCCGTCTTTGAGATCTGAACGATGGGAGGTCTGTACTGCTCAGTGGATCTTTCATGAGCATTGTGGAGACACGGCGATTGTGACAAACCCATGTCAACAATGTTTTGTACAAACTTCGAGATGCCGACCAAGCCTCAACGAAAAGAGCAGTACAGCTTGTCTTCAGCCAGCACGGCCTCACTCTCATGCTACAGGGCCTCAAGGAACAGAGAATTATCCCCCCCCCGAGGTTTCTACAGGAAGACAAGTCTGACGAAGGGGATCCCAGGCTGAACTTGTACGAGACACCAATCACCAGTGGATGTAAGGCAATGTCCAGACCAAAACAACAGGTAAGTTGAGTTTCAGATCTGCATATCCAAGGCATCGTCATCTTATAAAACATGAAATATGGCAGATGTAGCAGCAGAAGAAACACCAAACTGGCTTCTAGAAGTGCCTGACTGGCTCAAAGCTCAGTTCATTTGTCGGCAAACACCACCTGGTTCCTCAATGTCCCAATTCCAGTGATATTCACTTCCATTATCGTGCCCGGAACCAGCCACTTCGGTGGGCTGAATCCAGCACCAACCCCTAGATCGAGACTTAGTCTGAGACGTCCGATAGGGACAGCGCTCTTACCTCCAGGGGTGCCAGTCATGATGACGGAGCCCTTTTGCAGCGTCGTGCCCGAGGAAAGATAGGAGACAAGGTATGCACAGTCAAAGAGCAAATCATCGACAAACTCTTCCTGTCGAACTTCACCGTCGATAATAGTCTTGAGAAGCTGCTTCTTCGGGTCTCCCAGGACGTCTGGCCTCACCAACACGGGGCCCAGAGGAGCAAACGTGTCGAAGCCTTTGGAGAAACCCCACTGCGGCACTCCGCCAGCAAGCGCAGGATCTCTTTGAAGCTTGCGGGATGAGACGTCGTTGCCGGCGGTGAAGGCTGCGACATAGCTCAGTGCGTCTTCCGTGGAGACGTTCTTTGCGTCCTTGCCGATGACAATACAGAGCTCGCCCTCATAGTCTGCTTGATCATCCTGCGCGATCTTGGGGATTACGACAGGTTCTTCATGACCCACGATTGTCGTGGTTGGCTTGAAGAAGATGAACGGGAACGGCGGTGGCTTCCGGTTTGCCTCTTTGACTGGGAGGGTATTAGTCCAGGGCAAGGGGGAGAGGGCATGAGAGGCTTGCTTACCATGCTTTGCGTAGTTCAAGCCGACGCATCTCAAAATTGGAACGTCCTCCGGCGCGAGGGGACCGAGGAGCTTCTTGACTGTGGCAATCTCATCTGTTACGCGGGTTTCCCCCAAAGTGTTGTAGATGTCCGCCCCCTCGATGACCTTGGCTTGCAGCCGGGTATCTTCCGAGACGTTGCCAAGGTCAAAGTCTTGAGAGGGGAGGATTGGTTCTCCGCGAAGTACTCGGCCATCGGTGGCCAAGAAGCGGATCAATCTTGTCCATGGAACAGACATGGTGAAGTGGGAAGATGAAGTGCGAAATGTAGTTTGAACGTTTCTGGGAGTCAATGTTGTTGTGCTGATTTATTCAGTACCATCACGATGGACCCGTTGGCCGACGATGAACTTATGGCCGACAACATTCAGGGGCTGTCAGCTAGCTGTGGAGGTTCCCGGAGTTAGTGTCATCTCCCCGGCGAGCACATGGGTGGCTCGGGGACGCGATCCGGCGCCGGTCGGGGGACCCCACGTACAATCATCACGGGGAAGAAGCTTCCTGAATCTGGGGAACGATGGATCGAGTGAACAATCACGGCATACCAATTTCTCTTCAACTCTTTCAATCACCAAGTCCAACCAAAGGCAGACGTCATGGCTCCCAGAATTACTCCTCTTATCATCCACGGCAAAGATGTCGTTCTTCCCGGCCAAGAAGCTGTATTCTACACGAACCCGGACATGCTTGGGTCTGGTACAGCCTCTTTGCTGGTCCAAGGGGCTACAAAGGAGCTGTGCGTCAAAGCCGTCGAGTCTTGCGCCAAGGCCTTCGATACTTGGCGAACAACATCCCTCGGTGAAAGGAGGCGGCTGTTCCAGAATCTTGCGGGCGTGAGATACCACCCAGACTTTTAAAGTGGTTGAATTGCATCTAAAACAATCCCAGGTACTCCGCAAGAAAGCAGATGAGCTGAACGCCATCATCTGCGAGGAGCTCCAGTGCTCTGCCGTATGGGCCGGCATCAACGTCGACGACACCATGGCCCTCGCCGAGCATGTAGCTTCCTTGTCGACATCCGCCGTCCTCTCGGGGACAGTTCCAGAGACCAGGGCCCCTGGATCCCAAGGAATAGTCACCCCAGCACCCCTTGGGGTGATTCTCGGAATCGCCCCTTGGAATGCGCCAGCAATTCTTGGCCTGAGAGCCATCGCAGCAGCCGTCATGGCGGGAAACACTGCCATTCTCAAGGTCTGCCAGGCCAATCTTACCTTCTCGTAGTTCCACAGGCTTTCTGACTTTCCACAGGGATCTGAGTTGAGTCCAAGAACCCATTACTTCATCGCTTCGGCCTTCGGTGAGGCCGGGTTCCCACCTGGGGTTGTCAACTTCCTCCTGCATCGGCCTGAAGATGCGGCCGATGTGTTTGAGGCCATTATTTCTCTCCCGGAAATTCGCAAGTGCAACTTTACAGGGTCGACCGCCGTCGGTCGCCATATCGCCATGCGGGCGGCTTTCTACCTGAAGCCAGTCTTGCTAGAACTGGGCGGCAAGAACCATGTCATTGTTCTGGGTGGCGCCGATCTTGAGGACGCTGCAGATAAGATCCTTACAGGAGCCCTACTGAATGTAAGTGGCTAGTGCCTGTAGCAGGCTGGGCCCATGAACTGACTTGTGAGTAGAGCGGACAGATATGCATGTCCACAGACCTGGTCCTCGTCTCACGCTCAAGCAAGGACCAGCTCTGTCTGCTGCTGAGAGAAAAGCTTGAAGACTTCTCAGCGCAGCACGTCACCAAACTCATCTCTGCCGCTGGCGACAGAAAGATCCATGCTCTCATCACTGATGCGGCCGACAAGGGGGCTGATATCTTCGCGGCTAGATCCAAGACTGACCTCTCAAAGTTGAATTGCCTCGGCCAAGACCGCAGACAACATGCCACGCTTCTAGAGAATGTCACTCCTGACATGGACTTCTGGTCTCAAGAGGCTTTCGGCCCGCTTCTTGGAGTGGCGGCCTGCGAAGGACTGGAAGACGCGATTGACGTGGTCAATGCCTGCCCGTACGGCTTAACTGCTGCCATCTTTTCCGGGCCGGGGCTCAAGACGATGAGCGCAGCGAGGAGGCTGAATGTTGGTGCTGTACATATCAACGGAGCGACGGTTCATGACGAGGCGACTCTCCCACATGGGGGCTATAAGAATAGCGGCTGGGGGCGGTTTGGAGGCCATTGGGCTCTGTTGGAGTTTGTGCAGACGCAGACCGTCATTGTCAATTAGTTGTTTTCGAAACAACACGATGTTCTACTAATCAACTTGTTGCCCAGGATAAATAACACCGTGGTGATCCTAGAAGTCCCGATGCTCGCCTCATACTGCTTGGATTCTTCGGTAGATCTCGCCAATGTCTTCATGCCCCCCTGATCATTGCTTCATTCCGTCGAAAAGTTCTGTCGGCCTCCAGAACTGCCGCCGGGTTGGGGGGCACCGGGGTTAGGGAGGCTAATTTGGAGAAAAGGGGTTGGCCTAGCCGCCGCGCAGCCGTGCTGTTCCCGACGCCCCCGGGGAGTTAGGCAGCGCTACGAACACCACCTTTAGGGACTCACCACGGAGCATCGAATGGGTCGACACTGTCGGCAGTTCACGTCAAATAGCTGCCTGGATTCCTACTTGGCATCTTCGTTTTCAAGCCAGAGAACAGTAGGGTATCCAGTCTTGTCTACTTCCCAGTTCAGCCACACGATGCCTGTTTCAACTCTTCCAAACGGTCAGGGCGGTCCCGTCCCTCTCCTAAACGGGGGCTCCAACGGCTCCAAGGTCCGTGCCAGCCACAGGCTCCGGGAATACGTTCAGTCCGACTCAAAGCCCAGGGCCGATCTTCCCTTTACAACGACGTCGTACCCCTCAAACTGCCTCCAATTCCTCAAGGATGTCAGCGCCAGCCCCAAGGCTCAAACCACCGTACCTCCGGCGAAGTTGAAACTGGACATCATCGTTGTTGGTGCCGGTTTGGGCGGTCTCGCTACCGCTGTCGCCCTTGCGCGTCGGGGCCACAAGGTCCGCGTGTTTGAGCAGACAGCACAGCTCGGAGAGGTCAGCTCCCACCTCAAATGAACTTCTACAGACGACTGACTGGGTGCAGGTCGGCGCGGGGATCCAGATCCCCCCAAACTCCGGAAAGCTTCTCGAAAGATGGGGCGTCATTGCGGATCTCGGCAACCAGGCTGTCCGGCCAGATGGCATTTCCTTCCGCCGGTGGGAGTCTGGGGAGCGCATCGGCTTCACGGATCTGACCGAGCCGTTTGTCAAGGCATGCGGTGCCCCGTACTACGTCGTGCATCGCGCCCACCTGCACTCGGCACTGCTACAAACGGCGAAGAACCTGGACGTTTCCATCGTGCTCAACGCACGCGTCGAGCATCACGATACTGAAGAGGGGTCTGTCACCCTGGAAGACGGGCAGCAATACTCGGCAGACCTTATTGTAGCAGCCGACGGTATGTAAAACGTCAAACCATCCTCCATCCCACTTCTGACCATATCAAGGCATCAAATCACTGGCCAGGAGCTACGTCTCCCGCGGGCACCGGACCAAGCCCGCCGCCACAGACTATGCTGTGTACAGGGCGACGGTCGATGTCAAGAAGATGAGAGAGATCCCAGAGGTCTCCTGGTTGCTCCAGAAGCCTGGACTAAACACATGGTGCGTGATCATGGAGTGCACATTGTTCAAGGATGATCCAACTAATTGTCGTACAGGATCGGTGAAGACAGGCATGTCATGACGTACACCATCGCTGCTGGCGACTCGTTCAACATGGTCCTCTCACACAAAGATTGCCGAGATCCGTCAACGTGGGCTCGTATGACACAGAGAGAGGTCCTCGCGGAAATGGCGGAACAGTTCGCGGGGTGGGATGATGGGTACGTCCCGACTCTTTGTAGCCCTCAAGCCGTGCCACTACTGACAATTCCTCCAGCCTTCTCAAAATAATGAAGCTTATTGACACAGCTGTCAAATGGCCGCTGCTCGGGAATAACTCCCTTGACTCCTGGGTATCTCCGTCCTCACGCCTCGTCGTTCTCGGGGACGCTGCACACGCCATGGTCCCGTACATGTCGCAGGGAGCAGCCATGGCCGTCGAGGATGGCGCCGCTCTCGCCGCGGCATTGAACCAAATTAGTTCGACTGAGGAGCTCGGTTTTGCCCTTGAGGTGTTTGAGCGGGAACGCAAGACCCGAACTTCCATGATGCAGGAGGCTAGCATGGTCAACGCCATGATCTGGCACTTCCCCGATGGACCGGAACAACGGGCGAGGGACGCGGCCATGGTGCCCGAGGTTGAGGGAAGGAGCTTCCAGACAAGCCCGAATCAGTGGAGTGATCCTGTAACTCAGTCATGGGCGTACGGGTATGATGCCGAAGAGGTGCTTGAGAAGAGGTGGGAGGCGGCCTTGCGGGGGCTCATCACGGGTGAGAGGCCCGGGGCGGCTGGATTCCGGTAAGACTAGAGTCATGATGGCACGATGATAGGTACCTATTAGAGCAATGTTGTTTGTCACAGGGACACCTGACGGGACAATTCGGGAACTTATTTGCCGTAGGCTAGGTAGACAAGATGCAAGACGAGATGGGGCCAACTCTACTTCGAGTTGGGAAAGGGGGGAAACCGTGCCTCGAATACCGAGGTAGTTCAAGTCTAATTTTACCAACCGCGATCAAGTTCCGCTGCATACTCTCCAGCTACCAGAACAGATCGCCCTGACGAGTAAAGTTGTCGATGAAAGCAGGGGACTTGAAAATGTCCTCAGCCCCAAAGCCAAACTCGTTGAACTGAAATTCGTGAGGGAGCATCTCCAGCATGGAGGAGACCATATCGCCGTTTACGTTCAGAGTGACTCCGTGCTCTTGAGACATGCCCATATTCACCCCTTCATCTATGCCGCCCCTTGGACATGTTCCTTCTGTCGCAAAGTCAGCATGCGAAGCCCTTAACACCGGCAAGGAGCATACCTACGCTTCTTGAGGCCTTGCAACAGATACCGTAGAGTGGCGGTGAACTTGACACACTTGTCGAGAATCTTGTTCTGGGTATCGAGCTTCGACATGATGGAAACAGCGCTCTCGAGATCCCTGTCCAGACGCTCCATGTCAATGGCTTCGCTTTGCCGCGCGCCTACTCCGGATTTGTACTCGTCATGCTCTGTCAGCATGATGGCGGCGATGACCAGCGATGCGTTCAGGGCTAAGAATAGTCAGCTCCAGGATACTGCGAACAGCCATTTCGACCTGCACTCACTGTAATAAAGCGTGAACCACCACGCGCCGAGGAAGCCGGACATGGCCACCTCCCCATTCTTTTCCATGCACACGCTGGTAATCCCTATTATAGCCTGCGCCGAACTCAGACAGAAGGCCTTGCTCATATGGCCAATCTGGCTCAACGTAGCGGCCTCATGGACGAGTTGATCAGTGCCGTCCATGCGCTGCAGAAATCGATCGAGGATGGGACGGTGGGCGAGAATTCGGAGGTTGTGGTAGCGAAGGCTTAGGATGACGCGGAACTTCCAGCCAAGAGGGTCGCCACCGGCACCAAGCACGTCTGAAGCATCTACGAGCCTTAGTGCTGGCGGCAGAGTTGACTGCCAGTTGAAAAGCTGCTGCTCCATTTGGAAGACGGCTGACGCCATGTCGGCGGTGGCGAAGACGTCGACGTCGCCGATATTGTTTCCGTACAGCTCCTGGACGACGGCGGCGTTGATTCTGTACAGAGTTCTATGGTTGCACTGTTAGTGCCGGCGCTGCGATCTTGTGTGGGTTCCCTACATCGTGGCGTTGTAGAACATGGTGCTCTTTTCTTCTGGAGACCACGGCGTGGTTTGTCGGCTCTGGTGTTCGATGACGTGGTGGCAAGGCAGCAGCGTTCGAATGAAATTCTGGGGGATACTGGGAGGGCGACCGAACGTCATGCTCAGCGTTCTGCAGGAGGATAACATGTTAGAGAGTTGATGCCAGCCAGCCTGAAGAGAGTTGTTTTCTGACCTGTCCAGTAGAACGCAACCATACCACGTTCGTATTCTTGTTTCCCGTTCGAGGGGATCGAATCGTTGAAGAGCCTGGGTGGAGTGTAGCCCTGGTACTGTTAGTTTGTTTGGAGACTCAGCTTCTTTTGAAAATCGTGGACATACCCAGCTGAAGAGCGCCGCGTACGGCAAGTCCGTGTATTGACCATGTCTTGATGGATCGGTGCGTGCCTTGCAGGTACTGCGTCATCAAAAGCATGACCTGGACAGCCTCGACACTTGCCCCCGACAACATCTGATCCAAACAAAGAGTCTTTGCGCGTTTAAAGTAGATTTCGGACTGCGAATAGCGATCCTCCATGGTAACGCCTGCTTGGATGGCGGTACTGATGGCCATTGCGAGCATCATGTTCAGGAGACCAAGCCAGGAATGCCGAATACTGGCAGTCCTGCGGCCGGGCCCGGTGAGAATCCCGTAGGTGTCCCAGAACTTGGCTTCGTTGATGTAGGGAAACAGCATGCCCGTCTCGCTGAAGAACTGCTTGATAAGCACGGTCGCCTGCGGCTCGTCTGGAAGAGCGGTAGCGTCGACCATGTTGGCGGTCCAAGAGACGGAGAGATCGGCTTGAGGGGAGGACGGACGGGAAACGGGCAAGGCGTTGCCTTGTGTGCTTGATCGTAACGAGGGGACGGGCATGGTCGCCTGCGACTTGTGGAGTAGATGACCCAGGGTACGGCGGATGATTCGAGTGAATGCAATATTTGACGATGGACCTGTCGGACATGGATTAGTCGAAGTTTCTTCTGGCTTGAGAAACGTGTTATCCGGGAGATGGTTTACCAAAATACGCCCAGGTCTCTTCGTTGGTGAATTCGACGGTGCCAACTCCATCTGTGGCATCAGGCGACCGCTCCGAGCTGATGGCATCATGGAGCGATGGTGTCCCTGTTCCTCCAAAGAGACTTGGGTCTGTTTGGGAAGGGAGGAGCGTTTTGTTGCTGGTTTGGTCGGATACGTGAGTCGAGGAGACTTGTGATTTCAGCCTGCGAATGTCCGTCTCGACGGAGGCCAATCGTGCCTCGACAAGGTCGAGATAGCTGTAGCTCGAGGGTCATTTTCGCCTCGTCGCCAATATTATCGGAGATGAACTGACATTTTCGGGACCAATGCATCCTTGGAAGCGGGGTTGGATGCGTAAATGCAATCGAGGCTCTGTTCGATGCAACTTGAGCACTTTGGTCTCTGTCCGTCACACTAGATACACAGGGAGGGAGGGTCAATTTTTTCTCTGTTACCATCGGCCAGACGGCATCTCCTCCGTAAGACAGACATGCAAGGGCTCGGCAGACTTACCCGCGACTTTCGCGCTCGACATGCACTGCAGGCGATGGGGATCCTCTTTCTCTTTCGAGAACTCGACTCTTGAGAGGCCTCGTCCAGACATGGACTCAACGGATCAGCCATGTTGTCAATGCCAGTGCAAGCGCCGGTCTCTGGGTGGTTGGTCTCGCTGCCCAGATCGTCTCGCGATGGGGCGGTACGGGGAGTTAAGGACCTGATTGCTTCGACAACGAAAGATCTCGATAGGGAGAGCCGCACCACCAACCTGACCAAGGAAAGGCCCGCACTCTAGCGCAAACTCAATGCGCGGGGATGGCCGGAGAAAGCCGTTAACTCCCCGGCCGGCCTCGACTCGCTAGTGTGTTCGCCGGATGCGCTCCGGCAGATAGCCCGCCCGCAAGGTCCCAGGCCTGTCTGCTACAAGAACATGGCCGCTTGGAGTGCTGGTGACAAGCCTTCGTCAGATAAGATCAGTCCTCTTTTACTTACTCGTACCTATTTGATACTACCAATTTCGGCCACTATCTCGTATAGGCCCCGCATCACCATGTCCACCACGCAGACCGAGACAGAGACCAAGTTCAGGGCCGAGCCCGAACCCCTGGCCAGCACCGCCGCCATGCTCCAGGCCGCTGAAGCCAACCACACGAAGCCCCTGTGGCTCCAGATGTCGCGTTTGAACCCTCCCCTGCCCAACCCTCGATGCACCCCCCACGTGTGGGAGTATACCAAGATCCGCCCCGGCCTGCTTCAGGCGGGCGAGCTGGTCACCGAGAAGCAGGCCGAGCGGCGGGTGTTGATGCTCGTGAACCCATCGAGAGGTACAGTACATCTCAACCTGAGCTTCATGCATGAGGGAACTAACACCCGAAGATGCTCCTTTCACGACCGACACCATCTACGCCGGGCTGCAGCTCGTCATGCCCAACGAGACGGCTCCGGCCCATCGTCACACTGCTTTTGCCATGCGCTTCATCATCGAGGGCTCGGGCGGCTTCACCGCCGTCCACGGCCGCCGCATCCAGATGAACAGGGGCGATGTCATTCTCACCCCGACATGGAACTGGCACGATCACGGCAAGGATGGTTCCGGGCCCATGATCTGGCTTGACGGCCTCGATTTGCCCAACTTTACCCACTTCCCCGTGCACTTTGTCGAGCACTACTCGTCGCCTCGCTATCCTGCTGAGAATGTCGACACGTCCCAGTCGCCAATTGTGTTCCCCTGGAGCAGGATGCAGTCCGCCCTGGATGCGGAACCAGGACACTACGTGGTTCGCAGCTATCTTCACGAGGATGGCTCAGAGGGTGAGTTCATCGATGGCTTGAAGTCAACTAAACTGACGAGTCACAGTGAGCAAGATTCTGGGCGGTTCCGCAGCACGCCTGGATGCTGGCATAAAGTCGCCCGTTGTCCGAGAGACGGCTTCGTCCGTCTATCATGTCGTCGAAGGGTCGGGTCACAGCATCATTGGTGGAAAGCGCTTCTACTGGCGCAAGGGAGATACTTTCTGTATCCCCGCCTGGAACGCATACGAACATGCTGCGGATCAGGGCGAGAGTCCTGTGTACTTGTACCGGTTTGATGACAAGCCGATGCTGAGATCGCTTGGGTTCTACCGCACTGCGGACATGGATGTCGAGTCTCTTGTGTCGAATTGAAAATGGGAAGCACGAAGAAAGCTACATATTTCCATCCCAGATTTGAGTCGATATAGATGTGTAAGAGCATGTGAGAGTACTTCAGATCAGTGCAATGTCCAACAGAAGACGTTTCTTGAGATCTCTAAGCTACAGTGCAATGTCCAACAGAAGACGTGTCTTGGGATCTCTAAGCTACAGACGCCCCTCAGATTGGGGCTTTATGCCTCTTCACACCTCTTTCCATGCCATGCTGTTGATGCCTCTGCAAGCCACCCAGTTGTGCCATGGACTTTCTAATCCAAATTATTTGGAATCGAGGTGACACAGGCTTTCTGGAATCAATGATTTTGCAAAACACAACAGATTCTCGTTCTTGATTGAAACAATGTCCCACTAAGTAAGATCGGGTCGAGCTATCAATCTGCAGATGCCTTGCGCATCTGTCCACCGGCATCGCCTATCCAAACAGCTGCCCGCTCTTCCTGATCAAAGTGTCACTGTAGAACCACACGGGGATGACAAGCAGATACGCAAACCACAGCAAGCCAGCCATGGTGCCAAACTGTCCAACAGGCCCCATGGCTTGGATCCAGCTGACCGACGTGTATGACACGCCAAACGCAAGACAATTCTTGGTCAAGTTGACCAGAGTACCAATGTGACTCGCCCTTGCTGGGATCGTGTCGACCGAATACGTCAGCAGCACGTTGGCCGAGCTCGTCAGGCCAAGGGCCAGCATGGCCCATCCGATGGCCACGGGGGGCCAGTTGGACGGATTGCGCAGACCAAAGCCGACCACAAGACATCCGGCGGGGCTGATCAGGGCGCCGACGATGGTAGCGGGAAGTCTCGTGCGTGGGTTTTGGACGCCTCCCGAGCGACGAGCGGCGTGGTTGAAGAGAAAATCAGCCAGGGCGCCGCCGACGGGCAGGCCGATGAGAAGTCCTGCCAGGGGTCCAATGCCCAGCAGGCCAACGGGGAGGGCGCTCCAGAGAAGGGGAGGCGGGGAGTATTGCATGGGTGTGATGATAGAAATGAGGACAGTCCAGCCGATGGTCAAACCAAAGACCAAGGTGGTGACGAGGATCTGGGGAAGGATGATGAGTTGGTACGGCTCGTAAAAGCTGCGTGCGGCGAGCTTCCAGTCCATTTCGACGTAACGGGCGGAGAAAGAGCGGACGAGCCACTGCTGCTTGAGACTCGGGCCGCGCGAGGTGTTTTGTTCTGTCAAGGTGATGTCTGGGCTGCCCTCTGTCTTCCTGGCCACCTCGACGTCGTAGACAGACGGCTTAGCCGATGAGGTTTCGCCGGCCTCGCTGCTTTCGAGCCTTGGCTCGGGTGCTTCGTGCGTTGTCTCGGGAAGCATGACGATGGAGGTGACGAGGTTGAGAGAGATGAAGATGGCCAAGATGCGCAAGAACCAGCGCCAGTCGCCCAGACCATCAGCCACGGCGCCAGCGACGATGGGACCGATGCTGGACCCGGCTGCGAGGAGACCAACGTAGACAACCATGGCACGGGCGAGTTGGTGTTCGGGAAATGTTTCGAAGACGATGCTGGGGCCCAAGGCCTCGATGAGACCGCCTGCCAGACCGCCCAATATGCGAGCGGTCCGGAGAGACTCAAAGGTCCGGGCCTCGGCGGACCAGATGCAGGTGGCGAGGAAAAGAACGAGGGAGACGAGGATTGTGTATCGTTTTCCGATGAGAGAGGCCGCGGGCAGGGCGAAGATGTTCTGAAAGTGTCAGTGTGAATTGGAGAAACGCCTGAATTGATATCACTTACGGAAATGCCCAGGGTCAGCAAGACGTAGGTCGAGAGTTGGGACGCCTCATCCTGGCTGATGCGGAATTCTTGCATGATCAGGGCGAACAGCGGCGGCACGCCGGCGGCGAACACGTTGCCGAACATATTGTAGAAGCCAACATTGAGGAGGATGACGATACGCCACCAAAGAGGCCATGTCTATGAAGCATGTGTAAGCCAAGAACAAGATGTTTCACTTGAGAAAGTGCCCGTACCCAGGGAGAAGTCGATGTCATTCTTGCGATTGGATGTACTTCACAGGATCTTGTTGTTGATTTGCTTTGGTCTCAACGAAGACCTATGTCGACAGATTGACTCTCAGAGTCCTCGCCTGCTTCTTGTAACCTGGAGGTTGAAGCAAGGTTCGGCCATGAGCTGGTTGCGATAGGAGCTGAATGTCGACGTAGCAACTAGCGGGGAGATAGGCACATGCAGCGTGTCCAGCGACTACCAGCTTGATGCGACTCCGCGATTCATAATATTCCACTACTCTTTTCAATACAACGGTTGACGCGGTCTTTCTTTCCCCGCAAACCCCGGGAGTTGTGGCCGCGGGGTTTGGGTCTGGGGATACTCAGGGGTAAGATCAGGGGTATTAGCAATCCATCAATACGAGTGGCATGATCCTGGGGTACGTCTGCGGCAGGTATCTTGCCATGGTTGTCGAGAAGAACGAGCTGCGGAAGATCCTGACTTTTTGGATGGTTTAGTTTACACGGATTGCATGTGATTGTCCTACTTCGAGTCTCGCGATAATCACCGGTTTGGGGAAACAAATGTCTCCCTTGCAACACGCATCAAAATACAGGACGAAGGGCCGTGAATATGAGTTCTGACGAAGCCTGAAGTTCACCATCGCTCTCAAACAGGAAATACACGTTAGATTGCATTCCATCTGCCGCGTCCATCTCCCACATGCATCCCATCTCTGCCGCAGTGCGCCCCATCTCTCCGTGACTGACGCGCGGTGGTGGCCCGGGGAGATGACTTTAACCCCGCAGCACCCCCGCGAGATCGACAACCGCCCGACCTGGGGCTGAGACCCTTGTCGCATGGTCGGTGAGAGGGGCATCGATGGGAGTATCGACATTTCAAGCCACTCGATGACCGGGTAATTGTAAGCTCCCGAATCGCCGCGGCTGTGGTACTAATAGCTGATATTCAGGTCGTCATCTCAACTTCTCAAGCAGACATCAACCTCATCAGATCGCTTCAATCTCGCCAACACAACCCATACACACAGCCAGACTCGACAGTATCATCACTTCACCATGGCAGCCGCAACGCAGACAGCACCCAATGTCCCCTACAACAACTACTTCATCCCGGAAGAGGACCTGAAATATGTCCCCCCATACCTCCGCGATGTGCCCGAGACAACAGAGGAAGTCAAGTGTACGAGCGCCGGGACGTGGCCGTCATGGCTAGAAGGCACATTCTTGCGGTGAGTTGGCCATCCAGTTGCAGACTGAACCCCTGAATACTGACTTGTCAGTGTTGGCGCCGGCCGCTTCACCATCCCTCTGAGTGAAGACGGTTCCAGGCCGAATGCAGTGCTGCAGCACTTTTTCGATGGCCTGGGTATGCTGCACAAGTTCCGCATGTCAAACGGCGAAGTTCACTACACGAGCCGCTACACGGCCGAGGGCGTCGTCCGCAAGGCCAAGAAGAATGGCTACGTCTCAACCATCATGTTCGGCCTCAACGCCAACACTCCCCTGAAAGCCGCCCAGGACCCGTGCTCGGCTCTGCTGGGAGCGCAGGTACGTCAGAGGCAACTGATACTGCTGAACGTTCTAACAATTTACCTAGCAATCCATGTTCCTTCCCAACGGCTTCATCGGCCCTGATGAGATGAACCTCAACGTCGTCCCACGGCGCGGCATGCACCTCCCTCCTGACGATAACCCCTATTCGCAGGGTGAGGTCTCTGAAGACCCGGCCACCGAGGAGGTTCTCGTCCACACCGACTTCAACATGCTCCAGACATGTGACGCCAAGACGCTCCAGCCCAAGCGGTTGCTCACTTATGCCCAAATCGACTCACGCCTCGAGGGCTTCGGCATCTGCGCGCATCCACCCAAAGACCGCGCGCGGGGACTCACCTTCAACTACATCATCAGCCCTGATGGCCAGAGTCTGTCCATCTTCTCGCTGGACATCCGTGCCAAACCTGCCGCAGTCGTGTGGAAGACACCTCTGCCATGTCGGCCGTGTTACGTGCACTCGCTCGCCATGACGGACAAGTACGTGGTGTTCATCAGGAATGTAAGTACAAGGCCATGCATCATGTATTTGTATCATGTACTGACCAGCAGCCCATCCACATGGACGTCAGCGACATGACCAAGCCTGTCATGGAGATGTTGACTGTCGAGCCCGGCGCGCCCACCCAATTCTTCGTCCTCGACAAGTTCACCGGCGAGCAGTGCGTTACCCCTAGTCCACCTCACTTCCCAGCCCCCACTAACCCTCCCAGCATCGCAACCTACGAGGACAAAGAAGGATTCATGTTCTTCCACTCAGTCAATGCCTACGACTTTGCGGATCCCTCTACCGGCCGCACTAACATCCACGTCGATCTTTGCAGCTACAAGGACGACTACATCCCCTACCGCGAGTACAACTTCAGCAACATCGTCGACCCAGCACGACCCTACCAAGACGGCACACTCACGCGGTATGAGCTCGCCGGCGTTAATGCCACCTCTCCCTCGGAAATAAGCAGCGTCAAAATCGCGGCCACCATCTCCGGCATGGCATCTGAGCTCCCACGCATCGCCAAGAGCGCCTCTGCCGTCCCAGGCTACCGCTACGTGTACTGCACATCTGGCAACGGCGGCGCATCGCCAGGCACTGCGGTGCCCATTGGACGGCTTGGGAGTGGCCTCAGGTTTGTGCAAGCCGCATTCTTCGGCAGCTTGGCCAAGTCGGACTGGGCGACGGGCACGTTCAAGAGATGGCAGCCGCAGGATGGGGAGAGCTGTCCGTGCGAGCCGGTGTTTGTGCAGCGTCCGGGGGCGATGGAGGAGGATGATGGTGTTGTGCTGACGATTGTCATTGATCGCGAGGGGACGCGGAGTATCCTCGTGGTACTGGATGGGGCAAGTTTTGAGGAGGTTGCGAGGGCGTATCTGCCTCAGGTGTATGCTCTGGGGCCGCATGGATCGTTTGTTGAGGGAGCTTTTGGAGTCTAGGGAGGAAGCCTAGAAGAGGTGGATTGAATTAAAAGGTACCTAGGGAGGGCAGGAAGACCAATCCCAAGAGTGGCATTTCTCAAATCCGCATTGTTAGCCTTCATCTTGGACTGATTCCTCATCGAGGTGGTATCCGCAAGTGGAGGCTGCTGGGGCCTGGTTTCGTCAAGTTCCGCCACCAGATGTCTGATGTCCGATCAAAAAGCCTTTCGTACCCCCCATCTACCTGACAGTGCCTTTGTCTTCCGTAGAATTTCTTCACGGCACGGCCCGCATGTGTCCAACAAAGGCGTCATATCCAAGCACAGTCCATCCGCACTCCTTGTCCGCAGTGAGCGCGTGCGGACATGGATGTCTGTCCCCGGCCGTCACCACTGTCCGCCGGCCGAGAGAGCAGACCCGTATCAGAGCTTGTGCTTTGATCCGCGAGACTTGGCTCCTTCCATGTGTTGGTTGTCATCCTCGCGGCCTGGGAGATCCGCGAACAATGTGCGACTCACCGCGGCCCCTGCTCCTTCCATAAAGGCACCACATACCCCACGACACCCTCGTCACCTGGCTCCGACGACTAAGCACCACAAAGCTTTGCCTCCCACCAAAGTTTCCGTCACAAATTTTCCTTCAACCCCTCGCCTTTTGCAACCACTCCAACCCATCACTTCTCACACCAAAAGCCTAAGTTGCATCTGGGGCTCCAGTCAACCCACTTTCTACATCATCAGCCCAAGATGGACGTACCCAACGGTTCCCTCCATCTCCTGGAGTGGCTTGATCATGTCGAAGGTGGTGTCCCTGACATCCCTCTCATCTCAAACGTGTCACCCCAGCAGGACAACAACACCACCGACGGATCTGCTCCGCGCCGTCTGCGCGGTGCTCCCGATCCTCTCCCGACCATTGACACCACAATCTCCAACTCAATCGAGGAGGTTGTCAACCGCAGAGGCGCAGAGAGTCTTCCGGAACTTGACCTCAAAAAGGTCGTCAGCCGCTTCAGGCCCATCATCACCACTCCCGACCTCTCTTCCTCCGACGGAAGCTCTGAATCGTCAAAGGAAGAAACAGCCCCCTCTGGACGCTTCCGCGAGATCCGTCCTGACGACTTCCTTCGCGACCCCCGTCAGACATTCGTCCCCAGGACTACAAGTCAGAAAGAGGCCCGTCGCGAGCGCTTCATCACCCAGATGCACCTCGAGGTAGACGAAAATGTCACCGAACTCGACACCCTCCACGCCTTCATGCGCCACTCCATCATGGCCGTCCCCCCTCCCAGCAAGTGGCACGACTGCAGGTGCCCCGGCGGCTCCACAGTGCCCATCATCGACCGCTCTGCCGCCTTTGACGAGACCCCCGTGCCCGAGGAGGGCGACTCTCCCGGAAACGACACAGACAGCAATTGCAGCGACCGCTTCGCCCTGTCTTACGATTCAGAGAATGAGCTCGTCGGCACCGACGGCCGTCCGGTCGGTCGCGGCATCGAGGCCCGCCCTATTCACAAAGACGGAGGTCTGGCCACTCTGGTTCGCCTCACGGAGCAGGGATACACGGATACGCTCCTCACGATTTTGGAGAAGCGAACGCCCGACAAGGGCGAGGACTTTGGTACGTTTGATGATAACTCGGGATACATCCCCGTCTGGCTGGAGGGCGTCAGCCCGAGCTATTCCCCATGGACCAGCCCTTTGGGGGTTGGTCCCCCTCTAAGGTCATGGACTGACTATGAGCAGGTGACGATCTTCTTGCAGCGGACCCCGCCCGTTGGCTTTGATTCAGAGCGTGACCTGGCCGATGGTCTGACAAGCGAGGAGTACGAGACGGAGGAGTTGGACAGGGGAACTATGTACCCGATTCAGTACATGGACGACGAACAGGAAGAGGAAACTGTTCCTCTTGTTCCGAAGCCTGTTCGCAAATCCCGCTTCATCGAGAATCTGCCCGAGTTGAACCTTAACTACCGGCCTTCCACGGACGAAGACGAGAGACCTCTGATCGAGGGGGCCGAGTACCCCAGCGACATTGAGCAGGGGAACATTGATGACGAATGGAGGAAGCCTCTGAAGCGTCGGAGGCTCACGACCGGGTGTTTGTTGTGATCGCACTGCTGTTCATGGTTGCCGCTGGGTGCGCAATCCTGGTCGTCGAGGGCCAGACGCAGAAGAGCGACTAGACTCTGGAGGTATTCTAGAGTTTGTGTGCTTGCTAGAGAGAAGAAGCAGGTCGATCAATGACAAATGGGAATGAACATATTAAGCGTAAAAGCTACCTAATTCAGGTGAAGTGATGTTGTGATCATGTTGAAGCGGAGACCGGCAAGTCAGCGAGATGCCGGCGCTACCTTATCTACCCCTGAGTCGAGTGCCGAGTGGATCGGATCAGCCCTCCGAGTCGGCGGCGCGATGCGGGGTTTCGGATGGCACAATCATCACCACCTCCCCAACCTTCACCATCTTTACATCAACCCTCACAGCTTTCACACCTTCCATTCAAGCTTACCTCCATACATCCCATCATGGCCGATGCCGCCTCCCGCCTCGCGGCGCTCAAGCCCGTCCCTCCCCCGGTGCCAGCCTACCTCCCCACAGCCGGCTCCCCCTTAACAGTCGACACCACCCTCTACGCCTCCATCCGCTCTGCCCCCCGCGTGCCTCTCGACTCCTTCACCCTCCCCATCCGCTCCGGCCGCGCCTGGCAAGCCCCCGCCGGCTCCATCATCCGCATCAGCACCCCCGAAGGCCCCCAAGTCGGCGACCTCAACGTCTGGAGCGCCAGCGACCCCCGCGAGCGCTTCTGGGCCTCTCGCACCCGCCAACTTCACCAGACACACCTCTCTACCGGCGATCGTCTCTGGTCCACCCTCCCCGCCATGCGGCCCCTCCTCACCATCATTGGCGACTCCCTCGCGTGGTATGGCCAAGATGAGCAAACTGGCCGCGTCCACGACCTCCTCGGTACCCGTTGTGATCCATACATCAACTCTGTCCTTGCCGGGCCCGAGGCCTCATACGACTACCACTGCCACTCGAACCTAGTACGCGCCGTTGCAGAGTTTGGCCTCGAGGAGCGCGATGTTCATGATGTCATCAACCTCTTCCAAGTCACCGGGTTGGATGAAAAGGGGCGATACTTCATGAGCCCCTGCCCGGCGGACAAGACGGATTACATCGAGTTCATCGCCGAGACGGATGTTCTCATGGCTCTTAGCACCTGCCCTGGTGGCGATCTCTCTCTGTGGGGCTTTGGCGCCGATAGCGAGAAGGAGATGATCAAGTGCTGTCGCCCGCTCAAGGTCGAGGTTTTCAAGCTGGAGGACGATGGGCTGTTGGATCGCTCGGGGTGGAAGCCGTCACAGCCTGCGCCGTACAAGGGCCGTCACGGTATGGGCATCCCGCGGGGCGAGGGGCAACCAGGGATCTGATAGAAGCATCGTGGAAGCAACATGTAGGCCTGACACCTAGATGACACAGCCAAAACCCTTACGCCTTGCTCACATCCCTCGCCATCCAGATACTCCCCGATGCCTCACCCCCCGGCACGACCTTGAACCCGCACTTCTCATAAAACGGCACCACCTTGCCATTATCCCCCGCGATACCAATGTGAATCCCCTCTTCATACCCCCCAGCCTCCCTCACACTCTCCACAAAAGTCTCAATCAACTGCTTCCCCCACCCCTTGCCCTGCCACTCCTCCAGCAAATCAATATGCATCGTCGCCTTGTGCGTCCCCCATAGCACCTCCTTGCCGTCGATCACCGCCTTCTTCGGGTCATACGCCAACTGCAAAAGTGCCTGCTCGTTCACCATCTGGCCCCCCCCACCGTCGTCCACAGTCCACGGCTCGTTCGCGGTAAAGTCCCGCGGCGGGTTGACTCCCTCGGCTGGGTCGAGAATTTCGGACACGTACCGCCTGTACGACGCAGCCAGCGCTAGCACGTCCGGACATCCGATGCAGTAACCCACGGCCCGTCCCGCTCCGTTGTCGAGCACGTGGCACGTCGCTGGCGAGAGAGTCGTGTAGGGGTGCGTCCAGATGTAAGGCGCGAGGAGGAAGGCTGCCTTGGAGGGCGACAGGGACCCGGGAAGAGTCGCGCGGCACTACGGGGCCGGTCAGCTGGTGGTCGGTGTTGGGATGTCAAACTTACGATGTGAGCGGCTGC
The DNA here is from genome assembly GCA_014635975.1 of Plectosphaerella sp. P0831. NCBI lineage: Eukaryota > Fungi > Ascomycota > Sordariomycetes > Glomerellales > Plectosphaerellaceae > Plectosphaerella > Plectosphaerella sp. P0831. The sequence goes on from JACAFV010000067.1 coordinate 126,830, forward strand.
CTCAAAGTCGGCCGGCTTGTAGGGGCGAATGAAGGCCATGATGTGCAAAGGTGAGGACTGGCTGAGTCCAAGTGAGAGATGTTGGCAACGTTGGAGAAATTGGGCGAGAGGGGTATTTGTATCACAGTCTGGAAGATCCTCCGGGCTTACGGCCCGCGTCACCACACCTCTCACACGTGCATGCTGCAAATGGTTTGTTGCCAACTTCGATTGCTCACTAGGTATTTTCTATCCGTACCCCCAAAACACCCATGGTACAGTGCATAGGACATGATGATGGCGCACGCCAGCCAGCCGGGCTCTGCGGCCGCGCCAAAACGTGCTCCGTCATTAAAGAAGACACCAGGTCTCCTGGTTGAGCAATTGGATCCTGTTCCCCTTTTCAAATCCCCTCCAAGACTGGTACTCCCCGCAGACAGAGATGGGAATCAGGTATCGTTCGTAAAAAAGCAAATTGGAAACAGCAAAAGACCGTGTAGGAAAAATCCGAATATTGTACATCCCCAGGGCCGCCCGTGTGGTCGAGGTGAAGGTGTACGTCAGGGGCCGGGCCGCAATGGTTCATTGATTCGTCAGTGGATGGGCGTGTGCCGATGTGAAATGATGGGAGAAATAGAAACAACGAAGGGAAGAAAGGTAGGAGAGCTGAGCTCAGTTGATGCTCAGATCATGCCTCCTGGCAGGCGAGAGTTGCCAATGGGCATAGGCGGCGGGGCATGCCCAGCACCGCCGAATTGCGCCTGGCGAGCCCGGACGTTGATACCGTGCGCCTCACTGGTCGCCTTGCGGAGCCTGCGCCGCTCGCGGCCGCCGCCCTCCTCGTCATCGCTAATTGAGAAGGCGCTGTGGCCGTCCGCCTGCGGGAAGCCCCGGCGGGGAGAGAGGGGCATGTGCCCGGCCATTTCGTCCTCGTGTCGCGGGGGACGGAAGCCCGTCATGTTGCGGCGCTTGGGGTTGATCGGCGGCAGGGGCGGTGCATGTGCTTGGGCGGCGGCTTGGGCGTGAAGGTTCGGCGACGAGACTGCACTGGTCAAAAGGCTGCCAGCCCTCGCACGCGAACCGCTTCGCGAGCGGCTCTGGTTCTCGGGCAGGTTGACAGTCGGCACCCGGGACGTGCTCGACACAAAGGTGGGCTCCGAAATGTCCTTCTTCTTGACAAACTTGCGCATCGAGTCCTCGACCCGGGTGACGTTGGTGGTGTCAAAGCCGGGCAGGGGCGGCTGCGATGGCCGCCGGGGAGCAGTTGGCATGTTGGGCGTCGGGGGTCCGGAACCCATAGGAGCCGCCCTCAGACCAGGCGAGGGCGCCGGGGGCAGCGGAGAAATGGGCGAAATCTGGCCGTAGTCGTAGCCGCGACCCTGGACCGCGTGGGCCCTCAGGTTGCCAGACGGGGACCTGTCAAATTGCATAGGGGAAGCGCCCGGGGGAAGGCTAGGGGGCGGACCTGAAGGAGGGCCCGACACCTGGGCGGGAATAGGGTGACCATAGCCGTGAGGCGACGCCATGGGAGACCTCCACTGATCGCCGCCCATGCCTGGAGGCATACCAGGGCCCATGCCTTGTCCAGGAGACCTCATCGGCCTGGGCATCATGCCGTTGGGGTGCGCCGGAGGCCCCAGTCCGTCGTGCGGGTGCGGCCCGGTCATGGTCCTAAGCCTGGGCGGGCGGCTGTGAGAGCGGCTACCCGTGCTGGCCTCCGATCCACTCCTGTCCCGCTCGTTCCTAGAGGGCGGTCGAGAGGAGTGCATCGGCCTCCTTTGCTCGTTGCTGGGAGCTCGGGTCTGATACATGGGAGGCGACGGTCGCTCGACGGAGGGGGCGCGGTGGTCCGGAATACGTCCCCGGTTGGGCGTTACGTAGTTTTCGGGGCTGTCAGGATGGTCCTGAGAGCCACGTGCTGTTGCCTCACCGGCACCGTTGTCGGGCGACTCGGAGCCGGGAACGTGCCGCTGCTGAGTTTCAAGCTCCTTGAGCTTCTGCAGCTCACGGCGAGCCTGACGGAAGGCCCGCAGACCGGCGTGAACTCCCTCCTCTTCCTCCTCTTCCTTCTCCTCCTCCTGGGCAGGAGTGGGAGTGCTGACACTCTGGGGCTCGGTCTGGAGCGGTGAGTTCCTCCCTCTGGAAGGAGTGGCTTCCACCATAGGAGAGGCCGGGTCCGCGTCGAAACTGTGCTTGCTGGGGCTTGGTGAGCTGCTCATCGTCGCGGCGCCAATGCCCAGGAGCTTCATGCTCTTAACCGGCATGGGCGGCTCGGGCTCGATAGGTCGGTTCTTCTCAACCATGGAGCTGCGGCTCGACTTGGACCTGAGGAGGTTCAGGGGGTTGGGCCGGGAAGACGGGGCCGGCTCGCGGGTCTCCGGAGCGCTGGGAGACACTGATCGGCTGTCCGACTCCACGTAGGATGTCAGTCTCTCGCGGACCCTGCGAGCGCCATCTGCAAGATGCCTGGCGAACTCATCTGGCTCGTCGTTGTTGCTATTGCTCGAGCGAGGTGTACGTTCATCAGCGGGTTCAGGGGTGGGCTCCGGTGTCCGTTCCGCCTGTTCGCGAATCGGGTCCATGTTGCTCTCTTCCTTGGGCGGAGCTGTGACTGTGGAGACGCGGTCATTGTTGTAGCGGGGATCCCAAGGGTTGGAGGTGCCCATGAGCTCGGACAGGCCGCGGTTGTATCTGCTGAAAGAAACGTTGGGGTCGTTGTTGCCGCCGCTGGTAGGTTCCGGACCGCCGTACACAGACGAGGCGTCGCTGTCGGATCGCATGTGCTGGCGGACCATACCGCTGAGGCCTGAGTTGGGGCCGAGCGTGGGAGAGTCGATCGGGGAGGTCATCTGCGAGGCTGGGACCGAAAGGTTGGTCTCGGACGTGGGCGAAGGCTCGACCGACGCCCTCGAAGACATGGATAACGGTGTGGGCAGGGCAGACGTCCTGAAGGCAGGGTGGTCCTGGTCTGAAGGACGCTGGGCGGGAGCGGGCGGCTGAGCCGGCGGGGCCTGGACTGCAGGAGGCGGCACGTTCTGGACGCGAGGCTCATCATCGGTGAAGAAAAAGCTGCCAAAGGCAGGGGCTGGGGCCGGGGTAGGGACTGCCTCTTCATGAACTGTCGAGATGGCTGGCTCGGCACGCACGCTCGAGTCCTGGCGGTCGAAAGGCTGCCTCGCGGCCGAGGATGAGGACCGAGATCGTGACCTGGCGGTGCCGGAAGTGTTCGACTCGGCACGGACTCTGCTGTAGGCCGGCTCCTTGTCGCTCTGCATCTGAATCTGTTTCTGCGCATACGTGTTCTCGTCGTACTGCTGGTTCGGCTTGTTGAACATGCCAGAGGGGGCAGGCTTGGTGAACTCGGTGGGAACGGCCGCAGGGGCAATCGACTCGCCAGCCTCGCTGATGGGAGGGCTCAGGGGAGGAGCGCCTCCGGGGACGTGGTGGGGTGCCCTGGTCTCGGGGTTGCTTGGTGTCCTGATGCCCAGATCCGCTGGGGTGAAGGGCGGGCCGTTGAGCGTCGGATTCATGGACCGGAGATTCGGGGCACTGGCCTTGGTGAGGATCTTACGGTCACCAAAGCGATCAGGGAAGAAGTTTCCGGTAGGCGAGGGGCCGTTGGACAGATCGGGAGTCCGGATACCCAAGTTCCTCCTCGTCAGAGTGTCCATGCGGGTAACGGCGGACGACTGAGATTCTTGCAGGTCGGTCATCAGGCCGTTCTCATAAAGCCGCCTTGTCCTCGTGACTGTCCTCTCGCCGAATGGTGCCGCGGAAGTTGCGGGTGTGTTGTGCCAGTCCTTGGCCTGGTTGGTCGGTTGTGACATGACCGATGTGGCGGCCGTCGAGTTTCGGCCGACACTGGGAGTCGACGAAGTCGTCGAATTTGTTTCACGCTTCCTGTTGTATCCGACGGGCGGGGGTGATTCTGCCCGAGGAATCTCGGTGCTGGAGGCAGTTCTGTCGGCACGATCGTCTTCAAACGATTGCCTCTCCTTCTCAGCCTGCTTCCAACGCTGGAAGGAGGACATGGCCACGTCGTCTCCGTAGAGGGCGCGGCCGGGCATGCCACCGTCTGCCGCCTTGCCGGACGAGTTGCCAATCTTGTAAATCTTCTGGCGCCCTCCAAACAGATTGTTGCCTTCGGTCGGCTTCGCTCGATCCATCATGCTGCCGGATGTCGAGCCTTCGGATGAGTGGAATGAGTCGATTCGGGCAAAGGCCGGTGCTTTGATGGATTCAATCTCGGCAATATCGCCGAGGCCCGGGCCAAAGTCGAGGCGAGAGGTACGTTTCGGGAAGAGAACACTGTCATCGCTGGCCTTGCCAATCTTAGTGGTAGGGTCATCCTGTTCTCTCAGCATAGAAAACCGGGCGGACATGTTCGTCATGAGGAGACTGGTTCGGAAGTCATCGTTGGAGGGCAGAGCGGCGGCCAAGTCGAACTCTTTCTTTGGCTCCTCTTCCTGCTGCTTCTTCTTGCCAAACAGGCGGAAAGGGGCGGGCGAGTCCGAGTCCTGCGAAGCGCGAGGTGCGGCCTCCTCCTTGGCCTTCTTCTTCGTGCGGAAACGGTTCATCGTGGCGTTTTCGAGGGGTTCGTTGTTGTCGGGTTCGCTTGTGGGGAGACGGAGGGATAGGGCGGGAAAAGCAACGATCGACTCAAACAAGTTCCATCAAGGCTACAGAAGACCGGAGCTGCAGAAGGAACAACAAACGGTCGAACAAGGCGTCGCTCTTCTGAATGATTATCGGTCAGTATACCAGCCTCGCCAGGTGCCGGTGGGAAAGGAGCGAACGGTCTCGTCAAGAGGGCCAGGGAAAGTTGCCAAGGGGAAGGGAGGAAAAGGGAGCTGGATCCGGCGGGGAGTATATGTGTCGGGCACGTACCAAAGCGCCGTTGAGGGCTCGTTAGGCTGATGTTTCAGCACAAAAGGGGTCCCCAGACTATCAGCGAGTTCGGTCGATTGAGCGCTTGCTGGTGTGTCCAAGCTCGTGCGCAGGGGCAGCCGCCGTTGGGGGGCTACGGGATCGGACGAAAACCGGACGAAGGGACAAGACGAGATGGCTCGACCTGGATGGGCGAAAGCGACCGGCGTTCGAAGGGGCGAATGGTTGGAAAAGGGGGCCAAGTCGCACTACCAGAGGCTGGTAACACAGTCGAACCCGATGGTTTGCTGCAGGATAGGCCGAGTACAGGCTGTGGTGTTCGCGGGAACTACGCAGGCTGCGGGAGCCACGTCTGTTCTCGGGTCCTGAAGGGCAGTGGGAACCAGTCCGGTCGTCGTCGAAGAAAGGGATGGTGACGATGCTGTGGCGGTGGATGTCCGGGGGCCGGGAGAGTGTTTTGGTCCTGTCGCGGGAGGTGGATGATGGTCGAGTGAGGTGGTGGTGATGACGACGGGAACCAGGCGATGCGGGATCGGAGACGCAAGGCGAAAGAAAAGAGTGACTCGGGCGAGGCGGTCGAGGTCTCAGCACGAGAGAGGGTGACGACTGATCGGCCTCGGGGTGTGGGAAGTCGAACAGGAGGACGGTCGATGGAGTCGAATCCCAAGATGCCGCGTGTAGAGACGAGACACGAGAAGAAACGGAGAGGAGGTCACCGGAGGGGGAGCACGGATGGGAGAGAGAAACCTTAGGTAGTGGACGGGGAAAGTGAATGAACGAACGGACGGACGAGCGAGTGAACGAGTGACTGACTGACTGACGACAGGGCCCAGTGGAAGCCTAGAAATTAGAAGCCGAGCGGCGATGGGACGCACAAGAAAGGGACATGGATGGCGAGGGCACGGAGCCACGGCCGGGGGGACATTTAGTAGTGGAAGGCACGGCGGGCACGAAACAGGGGTTGGGAATGTCGATGCCGGGGGGACCCCTGCGCCCTAGTCAGGGGGAGGTGTACGCCGGACAGGCATGGTGAGGCAGCACGGACGGTCCCAAGGTCGCTACGGAGGCCTGTCAGACTGGCTCGGGGCGTTTAGCGCGTTGGCCTGAGGGGGGACTGAGCGTCCAGCGGGCAGGAGCGACCAACTGGACGAGGCCTGGACTTTGTGTGCGGAGAGATAGGCAGGTGGGGAATGAGGGGTGTGAATTTAGTGTTCAAATGCCAGGGGATCCCAGGGCAACACCGGGTTTAGTCATCCTGGCCATCGAGCCTGCCCGCCGGACATCCACCAGGAACCGGGATGGGTTCATCAAACAATCAAAAGCAACAACGGCAGAGGGCGAAACCGAATGCTGAAGACCCCGGCCGTTTGCTGTTGAAAACCTGGCAGTTTGGCCAAGTTCTGGGGCAGACTCAAACGGCTCCCGAGAGACAAGCCTCCCAAGTTGGAATTGTCTTTCTGGCAGGTGCTCGCTTTTTTGTGCATGGCAGGCAGGCAGTTCAATACCGTCCGCCGACCCGACCGTGACGTGCCCGCCGGCATACAGATGCAGGAACGGCGGTTAGCAGGCGAAGGGGCCCTGTCCGCCGGGGTGAGCATCCACGCCACGCCTGCATGTGGCGGCACTTTGCATCTGCAGAGGGCAGGCATGGAATCGGGACAGTTGATTGCTTCTGCTTGCTTTACCTATGGTGTCGTCGACGGCATTTTGTGATCCGTTGTTTCGTCATGCCACAGCTTGCCCAATCTCAATCTCCCGCCCCTTTGCACAAGGCATCGTATCGGGCCAGCCTCGACGTTGACAAACCGGACCACCACGAATGAGATGGCTCGACGAGCACAAGACAAAAAGTACGACCTCGTGGTCTGCCTCTCTCTATTCTCTGGTGGCGTCGAGTGACAGAACAGATCCAAGCGACCATTTCGCCACCCATCGCAAGGACCGGGCCCCCGCGCGCGCGGCGTTTGATCAGACAATCACTCGGTCGGCTCGGATCTTGGCCCACGCGCCCAAGACACCATCACGAACCTGCCACTCATCGGCTGGCGACCATCCTCGACATCGTGATTGGTCTCGCGCCCGATGAAGCAGGTGCTCAGGGGGGCAGGCACCCGCGTGCTGAGAGACAGCCGCCGCTGGCACGTCAGAATCAATGGTGCTGAACGACTTGACTCGAGGCCCCCGTCACCCAAACACCGTGCCCCCTGAGCTTGGCAAGCTCTGGGCCAAGGCAAGTCCCGCGATGCCGCTGCGTCAGAGTTTCACAGTCATTTCGCCCCGATGCCTCTGGCCAATCGACAGGGCCCATCACATGCGTGGCAATCGAGACATCCGTGAGACAGCCTGGGCCAGTGCAAGAAGCCACCAGAGCGCCTCCCCCAGGCAGAGAGCCCGTCGGCCGTCCGCTGGACGAACACCAGGGCCCATGCGCCCGCTCACCCGTCCCGAGGCGCCCCCTTTCAGGCAACGGGAACGCCGTTGACAGCCCTGAAGACCAGCGCAAACGCCCGTGGCAGCCCGTCCGGGCGGACGTTGGCGGGCCGTCAGGCCCCTCCTCCCCGGGCTCTATCCGGGGGCCCTTCCGCCAGCCTGAACACTCGGACGGCAGCGGGCGGGACACTGGCCCTGGCCGCCTGGCCTGCCTGTCGTTCCTTTCCTTCAGGCGGGCGCCCATTAATATTAATTGCCTCGATATGGCGGCAAATGAGGGCAAGGACCCGACACTCGAACGAAGGGGCGAGGCGCTGCCGATCTGTCGCCGTCGCTGCCGTCGCTGCATGATGCCCGGGATGGCGTCTCCATCAGACTCTGCTCTCGCATCTTCCGAGACTCGAGCTGTGGGCAATTTGGTCGCAGAGCAGCAGTTCTGAAAAGGGGCCGGGTCTCTGGTGCAAATAAGGCTCAGACTTGGGGGGCGGCTTCAGGTGCAAACTGAAAAGTTTACCCACTGAACAACTGCCCTGGGCTTGCTTGTGCCCTCTATTGGACACACGCCCCTCGAAATTTGCTGCAATGCACCTGGCACCCCCTCCTCTACCCCCTGGTCCAGGAACCGTCCGCCATCTGCGGCTCCTTCGATGGCTTCCGCGGCCAATCACAGCCCTGTTCCTGACGCTTTCCCCTTTCCTGCCAGGGGCCTGGTTTGTGCCACCCCTGATCCCGGACCCTGTCAACGACTTGGAGGGAAGAAGAGGGGGAGATGTGTGTGTGATTTCTGGTCACCACAATCTGGTCTTGGTGAAGCATCTATTCCGGGGAAACTCCATACACAGACGTCGAGTCGAGGGCACGGCCGAGCAAACTCCACGAGCCTGGGACAGGTCCGTGGGTGACACTTGCAGTTCTTCATTCCTCGTCAGAGTCCGAGGGACTAACTATACTGTACCTTACCGAAAAAGAGCGGCACAGCTGCACCACTACGGCACCACGAAAGATCATCACTTGCCACTCCCGGCTGATTGCCAATCCTGGCACTTGTGCTCGATCTATGAGAAACCCCCGTCGCTCGCGGCCCATCCTTCCCACTCCCTCGGGGCCATTCAAGTCCTGGTGTCCACTGAAAGCCCCGGATGACAACGGGAAGCAGGGCCCTCTTCTCGGCCCCATCTGGCTCGCTCGCTCTCCAGCACAGCCAGCGCTGAACGAGTCTGCCCCGTCAGGCCGCATTTTGCTGGCGCGCCCCATCGACGAGCATCGACCGCGCGCCCTACGAACAAATTTTTTTTGTTCACAGCTCCTCCCGCTAGCAAGCTGTTACAACGGCGCGGTGCTGGGCAAGGCTAAAATAAAGTGCACATGTCAAGAAACTTGCGTTTATGTGGTTCGAGACTCGTCTTCGTGGAGCACGCCAGTGACATCTGTCGATGTTGACTATGACAGTGCTTCCCCGGCTACCTCAGCTGTTCCTCATCTTACAGCCTCACTCGACTTGACTTGTCCCGGCAAGCCATCCCGTTTGATCTCCCTCGCTCCCGCCGGCCATGACTTCATCGCCGCCCAACGCCCCCGCCCGGGTCATTTCCCTCGCGCAGGCCTTGCCCTGTCCCACCCGGACTGCCCCGGCTCGACGAAGAGACTCGGAGAGAGAAAGAGACAAACGCCGGGCTCAGGATTGGTCATCCCGCCAGAGACGAGAAATCGTGGGGGAAGATGTGGGGAGTGGTCATCTGAAGTCGGCTTGCGACACGTCCACGTTGCCTCGGGGTTCTGGGCGGCACATGAGGTCCCGCGACCTCCGCCATCTGGCCAGGCCAACCTGGCGGCCGCGAGTGTCGATCTCCCACGACCATCGAACAGGAGGCAGTGCATGACGAGGTACCTGGGGCGCTCATTCCAACGCAATCAACTATACTTTAACGGCCAGTGAGGCGGCCTTAGTTTGATCGGCCAGCGCACATTCTTCTTCGGGCTGGCGGTCGTTGAAGTTTGGTTCCCGGGGTCACCTGGCGGGGACCCGGCATTTCGGGTACGCCGACCCTGAGCTGAGCTTCTTCGCCTCGCCTCACCTGCCTGTCAGGTCAGGATGGACAGGCGAGATGATGGCGGAAGAATCCCAGTCTTGGCGACGGGCAGGACATTGCAATCTTGGGCGTTTGGTTGCCCGTTATGCCACCGTCGAAAAGAAGAAGCATTCGCCTCCACGATGCTCGATGGTGCGCGATATTCCCCGATCCAACTTCCCTGTCCTTGGTGCTGTGGTGGTATCGACACACTTATTACATGCATCTTGCACGAGTAAGTAGGCCGTTGGCCAGGGTGACGTGCGCATGCCGGCAATCCGCAGTTCGTGCTAGCACGACGACCGATGGAATGTGGAATGTTTCTCAGCTTGAAGCACCAGACAGCTGAGCACCAAGCAGCCAGGGCCGCATTCCGGTCGACCCTTTTGCTCACCCAGCATCTGCAGAAACATACCGAGGACAACGCCGCTGAGGAAACGAACGAGTGACGCCATTTGGCTGCTCACATGAACGCATCCCATCCCTCCCGCCGGCTTCTCCATCGGCGGCCCCATCGCAAAGTCCAGAAGGCCATTCTAGACCACCCCACCCCAAGCCGCTGGATATGCCCACGTCCCCCCTCTCCGGGCGACCGCCGATCCCCTGTCGCTCATCTCGCTACCTCCCATGCACACACACACACAACACACAAGGCACACACGATTTGGGCGGCACAGAGAGAGGACAGAGATTTACTGGCGACATGCTTCCTGCGCGGTGACGATCGGCCGGATCACCCCCCAAATCTCCCCTTCTCGCCTGGGCGGCTGTTTGAGCGAGGTGAGCGGAAGTTCTGGACTCGTGGGATCAGCGCCGCCCACACGTGTCGCCTGTCCTTCCGTCGGAATCCCGACTCTTGCTGCGACATCTACCGGGCCCCAGCCGGGGGGGACGAGGGATGCTGGCGGTGGTCGTACTTACTAGCACCGGCACGGTAGCAGTGTCGCCCATGTCCCTCCGTCTGCACGACCCTGCGCCATCTCACATCGACGGACGAAGCTCTGCTTTTCTGTTGTCTCCCTGCCTTCACCTGTAATCTGCAGCAGCAGGTGGCATCTGTGCGACGTGCGCACTCGCGCAAGCATCTCCCAACCTGGGCGCGCTCGGGGCGTCGTCACGCTGCGTTCGCCTGCAGATGTGACGTGATTCCCGGGGCCCTGGGCAGCACAACGAACGCAGGGCAGACAGAAAAGCGCGTTCCGAGACGCGTCGTTCTGTGTTTATTCATTTCCTTCTGGGGGCAGTGGCGTCGCGTTCGTGGTTCGTGGCTGCGGGGTTGAAGAAAGTGTGTGTGTGGCGGCCGGGAATGCACAACGTCGAGCGGGCATTCGGCGCAGAGTGGGAGGCTGATCTCGCCCGAGGCCGAAGGCGCCGGTCCTGCATCTAGATTAATGATGTGGCTGCAGGTGAAGCGGCCGTTGGCCATGAGCCGGTGGCTGCTAGATGAACTCTGAAATGTTGAGTGATGGAGTCGTGGGAGTTTTCTCATCGATGCTTCCCTGTCAAGCCTCTCGGTTGGCGAGACCGCCGGCTTACTCCTGGGATGAAGGAGCCGAGCCGACTGGATTAAGCACTGCAAGATGTGGCAGAAGTTCGAGTCGGGCCATGGCGTGGCGTGGCAGCAGCAGGATGGCCAGGCATTGTTCAGCTGGAAGCTGGGCAGGGCCTGGGCCTATTTCAGCCTGCACCGAGGACCCTGCAATGTATGCAAGATGCCGAGGCCGAGGCGGCTGAATCTTGCGTCGAGGCCACTCTTTTGATGATACATGGTTGACAGAGGCCTCATTCACACAATATGCGAGGGAGTGGTCAAGACCACAACAGCAGTAGCCACGCCCCTCGAATCCCGTGATGCTCCGAGGCCTCTCCCGTGATGCCTCGGTCAAGAGGCACACCGAGATGACATTGCCCTACACCGATTGGCCAATTCGAACGCGGGGAAATCGCTGACTCAGCTGTCTACCAATAGGACCAGCCTCCGACACGACTCATTCAGGGAAGGCGGAGAACCCGCGTCAACACCACAGCCCATGCCCCGTCCGACATCGCCGCTCACTGCACTGCACTCCTTCATCCCTCATCCCATCCCCCGCATGGTCCCGGCTCAATGATGCATTCGGGACTACGAGCTGATCGATAGTTGTGATGACAGCATCGGCAACCCGGGCCACCTTTGCCTCGCCCCGTCATTGATCCAGACATCCCTCCCAGCAATCTGCCGCTCATCCCCACGATAGCCCACCAATGGAAGACTCTCAGCGGCCGAAGCAGGCCGCCTGTCTGGTCTGTCGGAGGAGCAAGATCAAGTGCGACTTTTCGCCCTCCCAAATCAAATGCAAGCGGTGCATCCAGCTCGATGTCGAGTGTGTTAGACCTACGTTTCACGCCGGCCGGCAAAAAGGCATCAAGAAGTAGGAGGGCCCTTTGTCTCTACGACCTCTGTTCGCGACTAACAAGCTCAGTAAACGAAAAGGCCTGGAAAAGGCTATCTTCCAGATCGAGCAGGCCGTCAAGCGTGCCAGATCAGGCGAACAGACATCCGATGAGAGCAAGGCCCTCATCGACCTGCAGCAGCTCCTCGGTGGCGCCGGCGATGACCAGGCACCCAGCAGCTCGGCCGGCGGCAACAAGCTGAAGCGCCGCAATACGGCTGAGGAAGACTACTCGTCAGATGAGGACGACGAGACAGAGGACACGCCTGAGAGCAACACGTACATCACCCACCACCGCGAGGGAAGTCTCACCGTCGACGATGCCGAGAACCCGCTTCAGCTGCTTGCACGGGCATCCAACCTGCAGCTTTCACCCACCCCTGGCGGCCCATCTCCTGGTCAGGCCGCCCGAGCAAGTCGCAAGAAGCAGCAGGACCGTCTAGATGAGGATGCCGAGACGCAGTCCTTCTTCACCTCCATCCGTGTGAACCTCGACATCGGCGATGACATTGACCCTATCCACATGGGCCTCACGACCGAGTCTGAGGCGGTCGATCTATTTGAATAGTATGTGTGACGTACCTTTTGCCCCATATCCCCATTCTAACCTTTCCCAGCTTCCACAAGCATCTAGCACATACACGCTGGGGCCTCGATCCCGAGATCTACACCGTCGCCTTTGTCAGATCCCGCTCCGCCTTCCTCTTCACCTCCATCATGGCGGCGTCAGCACTCTTCCGACCACAGGACGCTGCACTATCCCGGCGACTGTCGACACACGCCAAGACGCTGGCGCAGCGTGTCATGGTGCGGCGGCACAAGTCAGTCGAGATTGTGCTCGCTTTCATGATCAACGTCCCCTGGATGTTCCCGGGCCAGCACAGCACCGACGACGAGACGTGCTGGTACGTTGCCATGGCCACGACCATTGCCATTGATCTCTCGGTGCACAAGCTGCTCATCCCAGTCGACACACTCGGCTCAGCAGCTGCTGTCGCCCGCGGCGACTGCGTCGATCCGCGTACTGCCATGGCCATTGACGGATTCAGCAACGTCGACCCAACTTCAGACTTTGGCCGTCGGCTGCTGCGGCGGCGTGAGCGTTGTTGGATCGCCCTCTTCGTGCTTGAGCGGGGCATGTCACTCGCCCGCGGCCGCAGCTTCACTGTGCCTATCACTCGCTCGCTACGAGACTGCGATTCCTGGCATCGTTCCGATATCGCCCACCCGATGGACGGTCAGATGGTGTCCATGGCGGTACTACGCCGCGATCTTGACGGCATCTTTGCCACCGTGCGCGCCATGTGTGATGGCTCCCAGAACACCTTTTCCGACGGCTCGCTCATCGCCCGTTCTGTCGAGAGCACGATTGAGCGATTCTTCGATCAGTGGAACACGGATTGGGGCCTGTCCATTGGCTCCGGCCCGGAGCGCAAGCTGCCGCCTTACGTTGATATTCTCGTCACTCATACACGGCTGTCCATCTACAGCGGTGTCATTAATCACCCAACGGCACCGGTCGAGGTGCGGCAGTTTTTCCGGACGGTAAGTTTTCATACCCATCCCGCCTTTGCTTCCCACTAACGCAGACAGGCCGGCATGTCCTCGGCACTCACAGTCATGCGCGTGGCAATCCAGGGCGAGGCGCTTCTCCGATCCATGCCCAATAACACGGCCATCATGATCACGTTTGCTGCGTGCTTCGCCCTGACACTGAGCGCCTACGTTAGCGGCAGCTCCAACATGGCTTCGAGCGTTCGCACCCTGATCCAGGAGACAGCTGACGTTCTTGAACGCGTCGGCAATGTCACCAAGCACCGCAACGGCCTCTCGGCGCTATATGGGCGATATCTACGGTTGACTGCCAAAAAGGCGGCTGCCGTCGACCACCAGCCACCAATGCACCCGCCGGCGGCGCCCACAAAGTCCTCCGAGGCCCAGGGTCCAGGCAGCGCCATGGAGGGATACCAGGCGACACAGCCGTCAGCGACAGCTACGGGCGACACGCAGGAGGGCGCTGCACCACAACAGCCGTACGTGGGCGGACAACAGGAGCTGTGGCCAGGATCACTGCACTTTTCAACCATGTCGGACGCGCAGATTGTCGACTTTCTCAACCAGCCGTACAACGCGTTTGATCCGTCATCGGCGAATTTGTCGTGGGAGGACCTGGACAACTTCGAGGGTTTGAGCTGGCCGAACATGCCGGGGTATAACTTTGGATAGAGGACTGCTCTGGAAACTATGCAAGATATGATGATGAATTGACAAAGCAGAAAGAAATCGCCGTCCCTTCGCCCGTTCCCTTACATCTTGGCCGCGGCCTTTTCCTGCACATCGGGGAAACTCAGCTGCGTTAACTTGCGCAGCTGCTCCATGATGACGAAGGTCAGGACGGTATGGGGTCTGCAGTGTGTCAGTTCCTGGCCTGTATGGGGGTCTTTGGAGGAGGGTGCTCACGTCAATCGCAGCCAGGCGGGCGTCCAGCCCTTCATGAGGAAACGGGGGCCTTCCTCGCGCAGACTTGTGCTAATGATCTGGCCCAGAGACTGGGGTTGTCAGCGGGGAGCATTGAAGGGCAAGGGGTGATGGATGACTGACTGCACCGCCAGCGGCACTCTGGATTCTGCTCTTAAGCACGTCGGCAGGGGCGCATATTGTCGTTGCGACGGTGCCGGCCACAAAGGAGGACATGACGTGTGTGCGGATATCGTCGGCGAGGGCAAGGTTCTTCAGGAAGAAGCTCTTGGCGGCGGCATATGGCGCGATCTGGCCGACGTCTGCAGGGGCAGTATTAGCTCTGGGATACGAATTGAACATTTCCATGTACATACTCATGAGGATACTCCGCGTCACGTTGGCGGTAAGGCCCCTGCCAAAAGCGCTGAGGCCCTCGTCGCGACCGACGCGGTAGAGGCCCTCGAGGGCATTTGAGTAGCCGAAACGCTCGGTAACGGGCTTCGCGCCATCGGCGCACATGCGAACAAGGACAACCTTGGATTGTCAGCGAGGGCTTGATGACGGGTAGAGGGTATCTATCTCACCTCAGTCGGGTTGCCGACAAGACCGGCCAGGCCACCGGCAGCACCAGCGCAAGCTATTGTCCACGAGGTGGAGAGTGTGTCTGTGCGGTTGAATTCCTTTGCCTTTTGGGCGAGGATGGTGTAGAGACCGAAACGGGCGGTCGAGTATGTTGACTGGCGGAGGATGGAGGCGGAGAGACCTGACCAGAGGGAGGGGATGCCTAGGAGTGTGAGCCTTGGGTGTAGGGGGATCGAGGGGACCATGGCTTACCGTCTCGGCCGGCGAAGCGGAAGAGGGCGCGAAACATGTTCTCGTTGGACCTGAGGACCTGCATACGGCTTTGGGGGGTAAGCGGGAGGCGGTTGAGGGGGTAAAGGGATGGAGGACTTACTACTTCACCTGGTCGAGAGGGTGTGCTGGTGATGTTAGAGGGCGGTGGTGTTGTTGCTGGGGAAAGAAAACGTACTGAAGCAGACAGCCATGGAGGCGGCAGCACCTCTATGAGGGAATGTCAGTGAGTATTCATCGTGGTTTCCTTCAGATAGACTCACCCCAGCCAGAAGGGCTCTTGCTTCTTGGTCTTTGAAGTCATGACTGCGGGCGCATGTGCCAGTCGGATGAACGAGGGAGGTCACGGACGGGGCGGGACGGGACGAAGTGTGAAGTCAGGTCAAGTCAAGTCACGATGAGAGAGACTGAAGGCAGTTGACGTCTCGGAGAAGGGGATGGGGGATGGGGGTAGGTAAGCAGGCAACATCACCCATATGGAGGACCGCACTTTTGTCACCTCGTCACGACATCCATCGGACTCGGCGGAGCGGCCACCGGAGTGCAGATGTAAGTATCGACCAGCTTGACCCAGAACAGCCAAACCCTGGCCGAGCATGTGAACATCTTTCCATCAAGTCTGCCCCCCCGCATTGTTGCCTCCCGCTTCCCCGGTCTCTTCGGACTCATGAAGCAACGCCGACGCCAGTCCCCTCCCCTCCGGAATCATCATCTGCACACCGTCCGTACCCTTGTCTCCAATTCCCCACCGGCACCCAGAAGTTGTCTCCGAGTGACGCACCAACCCCCCGTAGAATGCCGAGGTGACATGAACATGCGCCTTGACCCTGGCCTTTCTTCCCTGCATCAAAACCATCGCGAACCCCTCCGCACCATCACGCTTTGCCTCCCCCCCACGCCACATGGACGACAGCCCACGCATGAACAAGATCAAGAAACACAGATATCGAACAAGGCGCACCTTGCATACTACCAAGACAGACAACATGTCCAAGCTCGCACCGGGCCTCAAGGCCCTGATCAACGCTCCCTCGGCACGCCCGCACGCGACAGCTGCCCCCGCCCGCATCGGCGAGGTCTACAAGGCCATTGCCAATGATGCCGCCAAGCGCAATGTCGGCCTCAAGCCGTGGATCGTACTGACCGTATGTCCCCCTTAACCTTGTCTCTGCTATGCTTTGCCTAATGCACTCCTCCAGACAGCAGCGACATTCACCCTCAACTCCCCCGACTCCCTCCCCATCCTCCACAACATCGCCTCCTCCGCACCCGGCTCCGATCCCGTTCGCGCTGCCGAACTCATGCGCGAAGTCGGTCTGAAATGCATCTCCTTCAACGGCATCCCCCGCTCCATCAACAACCTCAACTCCTTCCACGCCTCCCTCCCCGCCGACGTCACCTCCCGCCTCGAGACCCAGTCCTCGCGCCGCATCTCTCCTGAGGAGCTGCCCGCCACCGCCGCCCGCGGCCGCGCCCTCTGGGATTCTGTTTATGCTCCCTTTGAGGATAAGCTCGTCGCCAAGCTGGCCGCCAGCCACCCCGACCTCCCCGTGCACATCCTCGGCAGTCATTACGGCCCGCTCCTGTCGGATCCCCAGGGTGACCGTGGCGGTCTTGCCAGGGTTGGAAGGGTGTTGACGAGTGTGGTTGCTATCAGCTGCCTGCGCGCACAGACGGGTGTTGGGCCGCAGGTGCTGAGCCACGTGTTTGGTCTGCGCAAGGCGATTGATGATGGGAGCTTGGCCGCCGAGGTGGCATCGCAGGATGGTCTTGAGGGAGCTGAGTGGCTGGCGAGCGATGAGGGAAGCGAGTGGCTGTTGAGTGCCGTGGACTCTGTCACAGAGGCGTTGGGGGGTGGTAACTTTGGCTCGCATGGGAGCAAGTTGTAGGGACATGGAGCAGCACTGGGTGGCATCTGTCTAGAGCATGTACAGTAGCGGGTGTTTTGAGGACGCAATAGACTTCCAGGTTTCAAGCTGTCAGCTGTCAAGACGTGCTTGCGTGATGTTACTGCACGAGGGGACTGGATCAACCTGAAGCAAAGGCGCCTTCGGACCACCTGGTTTGACTGAGATGGGCAGCGGACTGCAGGCTATACTATGTACAAATTGCCACGGAGGCTACGGGGAACAGTAGCAAGCTCCAAATATGACACTGCAGGTCATAAGCTAGACCCAGACAGTTGGGCACATGCCCCCATGCCGTTTAGGCACCGCAGAAGACCGAAATACCCGAGGCAAACAGCGAGGCCGGTCCCGGAAGCAGACCGCCAAAGAGGCCAGCAATGGCGTTGACAGTACCACAGCCCTCGTCCTTGGCAACACGCTGGGCAGAAAATTGGATAGTTAGGCTGTCGGCGAGGAGCTGGCCGTCGCGGTAAAGGTTGGCCTTGATCATCGAGGGCACACGGTGGCCGACGGAGAAGTTTTCGCACGCCGCACTACCCATAAGGCAAAGGCAGGTAGGACGGACCGTATGGAACGGGCCACCGCCGCAAGCCGGACGGCGGCTGTTACTCCAGATGGGCTGGCCCTCCTGCCACGTGAGACCGTAGCACTTGGTGAACACGTCCCAAGCGGTGGGGTCCGAAACGGCCTTGAGGACACCCCAGAGGGTCTGGCCGAGGGCTTCGCGGGAGTCGTGGGGACCGAGACCTGGAACGCGGCCCCAAGCGCCGTTGATGATGACACGGGCGTTGTTATCAGGGCCATCGTAGGTCGACATGCAGCCGCCGCCGAAAGCTCCGTACGTGTTGTCCGTGACAATGGCGCGTCCGTTGCCGTCGGTAGCGTAGATCTTTTGCCACGTTGCCATGAAGAGGTCGAGGTTGCCAACGTCAATCATCTCCTTGGAATAACGCACTTCGACCTCGATCTTGCCGGCGGCGAGGACGCTGGTGGACGAGAGGATTGCCGTGACGGCGGCGATGGCGGTGGTGAACTTCATGATCTGGTAGGCAAGGGAGAATGGTGAGCAGGTTGCCTCAATAAGGAGGTGAGATGCGTTGGTGACTTACTGGACGGACGTGATAAACAAATGCAAAAGAATGGATGACAAGCTTCTATAGCGAGTGATGAAGGCTTGTCTGATGGACGAATGCCCTGCCTCAAAAAGTGAGGATCCAAGAGCGCCCTTTTGTACCCCGAGTTGGCACCCAGGGTATCTTGCCAACTCCACACGTGAACACCTTCTTGGACAGCTTCAACCAGTCCTGAGTTACCTTTCAAAGCGTGCCCTCTCCTTCAGGCATCATGACTCGGTGCCGACGCCGTCGGGGATACCCGTGAGATATCAAAGGTTACGCGGGTCCCCAGAGTATAGTGTGTCTTCTTATTTCGTCCTCGAAAATCTCACTCCTACGACCGATGTGGTGTTGAACACCTCATGTCGTCAAGAACGTTGACTCAGGACCCACCCCGCGGCTCCGTGTTGGGCGGCTGCCTGTCCAACATGACCCAGTGAGGCATCAGGGATAGATGGATGACAGCGGAGGGCCGTGCTCGGAGACGTCAAGGAAATTTGCAGGATATCAATGCTATGGTCTGCCCATCAGTGCACGTGGCCCCCTCAGTACCTACAGCCAGGGCCAGATGAATTCAATTTGTGCGAAGGAATGTTGTGCCAGCCAGAAAGGTTGTTGAACATCAGATGACAGTGGTTCAGAGGAAGAACAGAGTGTGCTTGGTGCACTGCAAAATGAAAAGAGTGGCTTGATGAAAAAAGACAGCCCCTTGCATACGAAGAGAGCGGCAAGGTTCACTTGGAAACCCCAGAGGGCTGACCGCCAAGAGGCATCTGATACTTCACTTGCACTACCCTGGCATATTGCTGGTAAGGACACGACTCGTGCGACTCGCGGTATTTTGTGCAGATAGTCAGTGGCCTAAGCAAAGGCCTTGCGGTCCTCCAATGTCCCTCAACACGATTCGACTTTGAATTCTTGATAGAGTGCGCCAAGCGGGAGGCCATGGCAAGGGGGAAAGGAGTATAGGGGGCGTCGAGGGTCAGCTGTTGCTGTTCTGGCTTGGTGGCGGGTGTCGCGAAAGGGCGCAGACAAATCAAACCTGAACAAATCAGGTCGGTCTATAATCCAATGCCTTTCGAGTGACATCAGGGATTGGTTGTAAAGACAATTGTAGATTATTTGCGCAGACCATGGCGGATGTCACGAGTTCATCCAGCTAGCATACTTGTTCGCAGCCCGGGCCCTTCAAGTTGGCTTCCTCTTCCGTGGTCTCTAGAAAGTCTTGGAGGGCGACGACGTGGTGGGTTGACTTCATACCCCGCGTCGGGCCCTGCCGAGAGTGACGCTCTGGCCAGAGAAACAGCTGGAGTTGACGTCGGCATCGTCCCTTGTTGACGGGCGCCTCGGTTCTTGATGTCGCAGGGCCCCACACGATGCCGAGGTCGCGAGGTCGAGGGCGCGGGGCGCGGGGTTAAGGGGATCGATCTTCAGAGACGCTACACAGAGAAGCAGTGCATTTAGTGATGCAACCTGGCGAGGGGCACCCAGCATCCGCGTTCCGAGCACCCCGATTTCCATCGTATCAAATACGCCCACTAATGGTGCAACTGCCGGGCGTGAGGTAGCAGGGGGACATGGAATGGCTGAGGGGGTATGTTCCGGCGGATGCATGTATATCAATTGATGGTTTCCCCGAGCTGAAGGATCCTGCATCCTCTGCCCTCCTCAAGCACTCTTTCTCCCTTGATCATTTCAATCTTAGGTTAAACGATCTTTTCAACGTATCCTACCTAAACCGCGTGCACCATGGCCTCTTATCAACCCGCGACTGCACCCAATAGCAACACCATCAACGACGACACCGGAGCCTCCGCCAAGCTCTACCGCAAACCGCTTGACCCGGAGACGCAAAAACTCGTCGACCAAGTCATCCAGAACGGCTTCGTCATCATCGAGAATGCCTTTTCATCCGGCGATGTCGACGAGGCCCTTGCTGAAGTGGAACGATTGAGCGTATCACCGAAGATTGCCGGGCCTGCCAGCGATAAAGGCCGGAATAACTTTGAAGGCTTCAAGACGAAGCGCATCTACACACTTACCAACAAGTCTAGGGTTTTCGACAAGTTCGTCATTCACTCAAAGGTTGAGGCCCTCAACGGCTACTTCCTCGACCCAGGGTTCCTCTTGAGCAACTTTCAGAGCATCAACATCCTCCCGGGCGAGGAGCCCCAGACGCTGCACCACGATGACGGCTACGCCACCTTGCCACGACCGCACAGGCCCCTTGGTTCTGTAAGCTTTGACTTCAGTGATTGCGACCAACCTTCCTGCGCTGCTGACCTTGAACCAGGCCATCATGATCGCCTTGGACCCCTATACCGCGACCAACGGCGCGACAGTCGTGGTCCCCAAATCGCATACCTGGGGATCTGACCGCGTCCCACGACGTGACGAAGCCATCCCCGTCGTCATGCCCAGGGGCAGCATCGTCTATTTCCTCGGGACCCTCTGGCACGGGGGTGGCCGCAACACGTCCACTGCCGAGCGCCACGCCTTGACCGTGCAGTACTGCCAGCCGTGGATCCGTACCATCGAGAACCAGTTCCTCGCCGTCGACTTTGAAAAGTTACCGGAGATTCCAAAAAGAATTGTTGACTTGATGGGGTATCAAGTCGGTGCGCCGTTCATCGGGCATGTAGATGGCATGAGTCCCAGGAAGGCGGCAGAGAGACACCTGCAGAGACTGAGCGCCGGTCGCAGCAACCTGTAAAAGTACTTCCCGGTCTTGTAAATGCATTCAATTGCTTCAATGTTCAAATAAATAGTACACGCTGGATATCATCACTCCATGACCTTGAGATCCTCCGCCACCGTAAACTCGGCATCCGTCTTGGCCCGCACCTCGTCCACCTCGACGCCTGGCGCAACCTCCGTCAGCGTCAACGTGCCGTTGGTACGGTCAACCTGGAACACAGCCTGCAAAAGTTAGCTTCATCGAACCTAAGACCTTGACAGAGAGAGAGAACTCACCAGATCGGTAATAATGGTGCTCACGACCCGGGCACCCGTCAGCGGCAGACTGCAGCTCTGCACGACCTTGGCACTCCCGTCCTTGGCCACATGCTCCGTCGCGACGACAATCTTGGTCGCCTCGGGGTTCGACACGAGATCCATCGCGCCACCCATACCCTTCATCACCTTGCCAGGAATCATGTAGTTGGCCAGGTCGCCCGCGGCGCTGACCTGCAGGGCACCGAGGATCGACACGTCGACGTGACCGCCACGGATCATGCCAAACGACTCGGCGCTGTCAAACGTCGCCGCGCCAGGGACGAGCGTCACCGTCTCCTTGCCGGCGTTGACAATATCCGGGTCGACGTCGGCCTCGGTCGCGGGGTACGCACCCATGCCCAGGATGCCGTTCTCAGATTGCAGCCACACCTGGCGATCGGCGGGGAGGAAGGAGGGGGCCAGTGTCGGCAGACCGACGCCCAGGTTGACGTAGAAGCCCTCGTGGAGCTCCTTCGCGGCGCGGCGGGCGATGCGGTTGCGTCGGGTGGCAGCGTCGCTGGTCTTGGAAGGGGCGGCGCCGGACGAAGGCGACGAGGGCGGCGTGGCCAGCTTGAGAACCTCAATCTTCTTCTCCACGGTCGCCGGCACGATGCGGTCGACAAAGATGCCCGGAAGATCGACGTCGTTCGGGTCAATGGATCCCAGGGGCACAATGTTCTCAGCCTCGACGATGGTCAGCTTGGCAGCCTTTGCCATGATGGGACCGAAAGCCTTGGTGGTGTAGCGGAAGACACAGTTGCCAGCCTCATCAACCTTGTGAGCGCGCAGAATGGCGACATCGCCCGGCAGCGCCGTCTCCATGAGGTACGTCTTGCCGTTGAACTCGCGCGACTCGCGGGGGGTACCCTTTTGGAGCACCTCGCCCGAGGCGGCCAGACGCACGGGAATGTCGCCCGTCTGAAGCAGAGAGTGTGCGCCCGTAGGTGTGAAGAAGGCCGGGATGCCCGCGCCAGCGGACCGGATGCGCTCTGCCAGCGTGCCCTGGGGACACAGCTCGATGGCGATCTTGCCCGTCAGGTACCCGCGCTCCAGCGCCTTGTTGCTGCCCAGGAATGAGAGGACCAGACGGTCGACTTGTCCGGACTCGGTGAGTACCGAGAGACCGCCCTTGCCTTCCTGGCCGGCGTTGTTGGAAACGGCGCGAAGGGAGTGTAGTCCGTCGCGGCCGCGGCGGTGGATGGCAGTGATGAGGGTTTCTGGGGGGAATAAGTTAGCGATTGTCGGGGGACAAAGAGTGCTGCGGGCTGCTCACCTGCTACTCCGCACAAGCCAAAGCCTGAGCTGAGAATGGTCGAGCCGCTCTGCAGGTCGGCCACGGCCTCGTCCGCCGACTTGTACACCTTTGAACCGCCCCTGTTGACCTCGGGCGCCTTGCTCCCCGGCGCCGACCACCGCGCCGCCGTCGTGGCGATTGTTCTCCGTGCAAGGGGTGCGCTCCTGGCGCAGGGGAATCTGGACGGCTGGCAGAGAAGAGGGCGGGCCTGTGTCGCCGCCCTGGCGACCGCTCGGGCACCCAGAGCGCGGTGTGTTGCGGGCATGGTGAGAGCTTCGGCTGTGGTTGTTGACGATGAGTGAGTTGTCGCGATTGAATGCCGCAGGGTCAATTGCACTCTCTTCAGCTGCTTGGTATGAGCATGAGTCTTCTGGGTTGGATCCAGCAGCACGACGCCCACCTTTTGATGCTCTTTGCCACGGCTCGCCGGGCCTTGTTCTGCCCCCCGACTCGACACTGCCGAGGGGGTAGAGTCCGAGCTCCCTATTCTCCCCGCCAAGGCGGCGCCGAGGCCGGTTCCTTGTGACGTAGCGGGCCCTTTGTCGAACGCGCCGGGCCTTCGGAGGGGCGTCGGTGGTTGAAGTAGGTGCCGAGGGGGGTTGCTCGGCCAGCTCCCCTCGGGCCCTACAACCTCGTCCGAAGCTCGGCGTCCGGGGTAAGGGGTAGCACGTGGTTAGTATCTGATGCCGATGAGGGAAATGCATCTGAAAGCTTGGATGAGTCGAGTCCGTGACCTTCATTGATTGAGGTGTTTGATATCTCATGTTTGTCGACTCGGGCGCGCGAGTCAGGGCTGGCGACCAAAATCCCGTAATGTCGCGTGTTGGACGATCTGCTTCCTTCCGACCTGCCTTTCTTCTTCCTGGAGTGGCATGACGCATGTCTCGTTGAATACTCCAGTCACCTGATGTCAGATGCATCGCCCGACCACCATGCATGCGCCATGCACAGTACCTACGAGCGTGCGCTGCACGCCTGTCGCCAGGGGACTTTCGGTCACAGCTCCAGCCCCAAGCAGGGGTATGATTGGGGGCCGAACACCTTCAGCGCAAGCCTCATCTCACCTGGGGCCTGGAGCTCTAGCAACAACACACCAAGACTCGACGGCCCGGCTGGCATGTGTAAAATCCCCAGTCTTCACCTTGACTTGCGACAAAGTCCCATCTTTTCCCACTCATCGAACTGTGCAAAGGCCCTCGCCAGCGCATCGCAACAGAGACTTGACCGGCCGTGATGGATGTTTAAAGGTCATTTCGCCTTGCTTTGGAAGGATCCAAAGGTCCCGAGCCTTACCACCTGATAATGGAGTGACGTTGAGCTCGGCTGTGAATCTGATTCTTGTATAAATGTCTGCGATGCCTGCATGCCAGATGCGGAAAGCGTCTTCGGTCACATCTGCCAAAATTTACCTGCTTCGTCTCCAAGCTGTGCTATCTCACTACCTCATCAAACTCCGGCCGACATATCAACTTCGCTTCGATCCCCAGTGGTGAACTATCCGCATCCAGTTCGTCACCCCCAAAGAAGAACAGTGCCTGCCTCTTTCCCGTGCGCTCAGGCGAGAACATGGCGGAATCACATCAGGTAAAATCTGCGAACGGCTTGGCCTTTGATCTCCACGAGCTGACTTGAATTCATAGACCCGGCCATCTAAGCCATCGACATGCATAGATGTCTGCAGGGCTTTTTGGGGAAACCCAGCTACCACCCACACAAGCGAATCTTCAGCAACTTCAAATGCCAGCAGCATGCTCGAGCTGTGGTTGCGCCAGGCGGACAAGGATGGTCCTTACCACGCCTTGTCGTCTGTTGGAGTTGACCCTCGAATGACGGATGTCAAGGTTCCACAAAGACCTGAGACCATCGCATGGTCGCGGCAGGCAGACGCTGGCTCGCAACAGGATCCAGGAACATAACGAAGGCGGAGGATAGAGGCCCAACCCCAAAGTCGAAGGCCGTGCGTAGACAACGACACGGACTGGGGCACATCAGATTTGCCAAACGGCGTGGTTTAAGATGGTTCACTCTGGGGACAGACACAGATGGCGTTCAGTATTTATTCTTGGTTGATGTTGAAATTGAGACGTATCATCAGAATGAAGTTCATGAAATGCGCGCGCAGTCAGGATCCTTGGGTGAAGACCACCCTGCTAGTAACTCGCAGGCCTAAATAAATACTGTGATTTCCATGTTGAGAATCGTAAACGGGTAAGAAACCAGTGATACCAAAGATAGGAGAGTCATATCATCATGTCCTGTCATCCTCGTCCAGTTGGATCAACCAACATTCAGCGCAGCCATCGACTCCCGCAGCACATCCAGTTCATCCTGCACACTCACGGTATACCCATGTTTGGGCCCAAAGTTCGACGAACATCTCTCCAGAGCCGCTTCCAAGATATACTCGCTCGTCCTAAACTCCTCCCTCTCCGACATGCTCTTGGCCAGGTTCACCTCTGCCCCGATATACAGCGCGTCCGAGGGCAGCGTGCCAGGCGTGATGAGCTGCTTGGATAGCTTCATCACCTGGTGGAGCATGTCTTCCGCCTCCTTGTGTCTCCCCTGTAGACGGTACAACCAACCCAGGCGGAACCGTACCGATCGCACGTAGTAGTCGGTCGGCTCAAGCCCTGGAATGCCGAGCATCTGCACCAGGAGCTCTTCGGCCTGGTCGAACTTGGTCTGGTCGATGAGGTCTCCGGCGAGGGCAAGCTTGGATCGGAGGCTCTCCTCGGATGCCTCGCCGATATTATCATCGATCAGCTCCAGGGACTTGCGCCAGGCGAGGACGCAGATCTCGTCCTTGTCTTCGACCTGGGGGAGTAGACGACATATGTTGGTGATGGGGTGTTTCGGGCCGAGTGTTACGGCGGAAATGTTGGCGGCAAGCTCGAATATTTGTCTGCGAATGTCGGGGTGTTCATTGAGGCGGTAGTCGGATGCTTGCTGGAAGAAGTAGCGAAGGAGCTGAGTGTGCTGCTGAGCAAGAACGGGCTTGAAGAGTTCGAAGGCCTCGTGTACAAGCCGCCAGCCTTCGTCTTGGTCCGTCTTCTTTGGACTCTTGAGGAGCTCGAGGGCAACTAGGTATCGGCCGAAGAGAAGGGTAGGGTGGACAATTGTCTCTTGTCCGACTGGGAAAGCGGCGTGGAGATCGATGCACATTGTCATCTCTTTCATGACGGTTCTCGGAGAGGAAGGAAATGTGCGTGTCCAGTCTTGCACGCTGTACTCGTCGTAGTAGCAGTGGATTTGGTCCAGGATGGACTCGACAATCTCGAGATCTTTGGAGATGGCGCGGAATCTGGTGAGGGCAAGGTCTGGTTGCGTCTTGGCTAGATACCGGGCAATGTCGGCCTCATTTGTCTTCTGTCTCTTGCGCCTTCGTGTCAGGGCACGGGCTGATGCTGTGTGGGATGTGGACTCTGAGGCACTAGACGATGTCGATGTAGGGAGGAGTCCCAAGCCTGCAGATCCATGATCGATCTCTATGACGGTGCGAAGGACTTGAGTTGGAACTGGTGGTGAATCCGAGACGATTTCTTCCAGCTGGGTCATGTTTGCTGCTTGGAACCAGAACAAGTCCTGAGGTTGAACGATGGCTTCTTGGTCAAGAGCGGGGAGGTTGTCAGGGGATACCCAAGGGTTATACACTGGCGGTGAGATGCTTGCTTGTGCACCAACTGTGGCGGGAGTAGACTGCTGCTGGGGTGATCTGCCGGATGTGCCCCAATGGGACTTGCGGTGGTATTTGTGGAGGCCCCAAGCGGCCACCCGAGTCTTGTACATTTTCTCACTGACAAAGCCAGGGGCCGTCAAAATCAAACAACCTGAAGAAGAAGATGCTGGACTTACGTGGCCTGGAACCCGTACTGCTCCCTCATCTCCCGCATGGTTTCCTTGAGTGTCATCTTGCGGGTGAGGTAAAGTTCCTCAAAGATGGGTCGATATGCCGCCCAGTCTGCTTGTGTTGGGGGCGTGCTAGGCACCGGGATAGTGCGAGACGTGGCCCTCTCCGTTTGTGTCCCCGGGCTAGCCAAGGACCCGGGACTGACCCGGAGCAGGTTGCCACTGCTGTTCGAGCTAGTACTCGGCGTAAAGGGGTACTCTGGGGTGCCACTTGATTGCCTGTCAGGGGAACTTGACACCATCTCGCCTGTATCCTGTGCGGTCGAGTCCCATGTGGCCAGCGGTACTCTAGGGACGCTTCCTAGGGAGCCATGGACGATGCCCTCACCCTCGACGGTTGGCCCTTCGAAGATGCGCATGCTGTTCAGGGTGAAGCACCTGCTGCTAAGGTGCCAGGGACGAAGTGGCCCTGCGAAGTCCGTCTGGTCTGGTCTAGTCAAAGCACGGGGATCGGTGCATGTCCTGGGGTTGAATCAAGTGGAGGTTCTCCTGGGGCTTTCATGATGACAAGTCTTGCCACCTCGTGGTTGGAAGTGCCGCGCATGAAAGTCCCCAGCTGATGGATGGTGGCGCGGAGGATGCATGAAAGATCCCTGTCTTGCTGCTGCAGATGCCATTGGACGAAGGTGCTGCTGTGGTGCTGTGGCTCAGCCCTACATTGGATTCGACGTTCCACCAGGGTGGCTAGAGTGGAAAAGGTTCAAGTACGTAGGCCTGTGAACTTCTGTTTCCTCGTCAAAGTGAATCTTTAGCTGGTGGTCGCGAGGCTGTTTGACTCAATGCATCGTAAAGTCTGATGATGTAGAAATGACGCATTCCGACAATGGCTGGCGTTGATTGTCGGTAACCACAGAGCGTTTCTTCCTACCGCTTACTCAGCAGACCTACTTCACCTCTTTCACCTATTGAACATATCACCCCTCGACCGATGACCCCGACTTCATCCCCTCCCTCTACATGAGCGCTCATACGACCCTTCGACTGGACCTATTACCACCGGAGCTATGGCAAATCATCGCGGCACATGTTCGAGACTATCACAAACCCAATTTTGTGGCACTCGCTTCGGCCTCCAAGACCCTTCGCTCAATATGCTCGCCCATTCTCTTCTCCTTCGTTGTTGAGCCTCCGTACGATAAGGTCGAGGCAACCGTATCCCGATGTATGAATTCCTTGTCGTTGAACGGCCTCTTACGCTACGTCCGACATCTCTCTCTGCAACTTACACCGTCGAGAGAGGATTGGACAGAGCCGGGGCGGCCCCTCACGAATTTTCCCCATCTCCCTGGGACTGCGGAGGTCGATCTCGACATCCTCCTGGCTATTTTGCGACCAAGAACGCGAAATACGGACATTCTCTACGATGACTATGACGATGACGACCCCCTTGACTATTTCGATGAAGATGACGGCGACTACGCGGATGTCTCCCCCAAAGACCCCGTGGCTCCAGGCAACAGCTATTCGGACGATTGGCGAGTCTTCCAGACCTGGCTACTGATTGAAGAAGATACATGGCTCCCTGTTGTTGGCCTTTTGAAGATCCTCCCGAATCTCCAAGACCTGTCGTTCAACGCCCAAAACGATGTATTCCCGTCTTGCCTCCTGGACACCATTCATGAGCATCTCCCTGGGCGACACCGTTTGGTTGGCCGAAGATGCCAGCTTTCCCAACTTGAAGCATCTGCATCTTGCAGGTTTCCCAGACTTCAGAGGCAATTATTATGGTTGGCAGGCCGTTGAGCCGTTTCCTCGACCAGAGGACACCATGGCAGAGTTTCTGGCCCGTCTGCCGTCTCTGGAGTCTCTCTACATACGTGGACCTGTACCAGTAGAGGTTGTACAGGGGATTCTCCCACATCATGGTCCGGCGCTGCTGAAACTCACCATTCATTCGACCTCCACGGGCCACAAATTCACGGGTCGGGTGTTCCAGCTCATCTCCGAACACTGCGGTAGGATCCAGGAGTTACATATGCCCCTTCGACGCACAGCCTCCGGTACGGGCGAGGCGGCGGCGCTCGATGCGCTCGGCAGCATCAAGTCACTCCGCATCCTGCGGCTAAGGTTCGCACAGGGCTACATGAATCCGGAGCTGGGACAGGGTGTCGAATTTTCTAGGACCGAACCTGAACCACAGCCCATGCAAAGCGACCCGTCTTGGGCTCTCGACCCGCTACCCCAAGGACCGACCGGCCGCTTTGGACTGCGTGGGATCACAAGCGAAGCTTTTTGAGCTTTGAGGAGTCATTAGACCCACCAATCCGCAATGGTGAGGTCCGCGACGCGCTCGTCAGAGCAGCGGTCGATGAGACGTTTGCCAGGGCTGTGTGGGATCGTTTGTCAGCTAGGCGAGGTTGTTTTCTTCGTCTCCTGGAACTTTACGGAAGTACAGAGATGCAGGATTATACTTTCTTCCCGGATCTCTCTGATAGCATGTTCTCTTTCAGCATCGACCTGGCATCGATGAAAACTCATTTCGTCCTGCAGCGGAGTGTGGCAGACGACGAGACTATTCTCGCCGTGGATCTCCATGCCGCCCAAATGGAGGGGCGGAAACGAAGACCAAAACCTAGCCTTGAGTTCCTAGAGCACTTTAGCCGCACATGGCCGGCAAAGACGGCCTTTGGGTCTTGGAAAGAGGGCTGGTCGAGTCTGCCATTGCCGGTGCCGCCGCAGCTGTGAGGCACTCGGGCGTGGAGGGGGAAAAGAGGGATGGACTGTACCTGGCATGCCGGACAACAGATGCAAACAACAGTCAGTAAGCTGGTCTTGAATCACAGCTAGTTCTACCGTCTTCCAACGTGGTGTCTAGTAGCCGATGGCCCCCTCGACATGAATCTTGGCATCATCGGAAGCAGTGCCGAGACGCCGCAGATGCCGTAGACGCCAAGGTTGCCTCTTTCAACCTCATAGCAGCCGCCCTCACTCAATCACCCGTCGAATACACCGCTTGGGTTGCAGTCATCAACTTTGCAGCATTTCAAAGACCTTGGCATATTTACCTCAAGAAAGTCATAACTACATGAGAAACCTGCCCAGGAACGGTAGCGTACATGTACCTTACCCGCGGCTACTTCACGACCCAGGCGACTACTAATCCGAATCAGAGCTCGACGAGCTGCTCGACCCGCTACCCTTGTGCTTCTTGTACTTCTTCTCCTTCTTGTGCTTCTTATCCTTCTTCTTGTGCCTGTCAAGAGTCAGCAATCATGTACTACCAACACTCGGCCGTTCATGGACTCACTTATCAAGCTTGTTCCCCAGAACATTGGCGCCAATCGCTCCCGCCGCAGCACCAGCCAGCGTCCCCATCATACCTCCTCCAGCCGCATGCGCCGCCCAGCCCGCGGCGCCACCTCCGAGAAGCGTGGTGCCCAGTCCGCGGTCGTCACCGGGCCCGCCAGGCCCGCCGGGTGCGCCGAACTGGCCCTGGCCCTGCGGCGGATAGCCCTGCTGCTGGTGTTGAGGCGGGTAAGGGGACGTCCGGCCATCGTTGCCGTAGTTTTGCGGAGGCGGGCCTTGGCCGTACTGCTGTTGGTGCTGGGGAGGGGGGCCGTTGCCGCCGTAGCCCTGCTGAGGGGGGTAAGGCGACGGGGGGCCGCCCGGGTAGCTCTGGCCGTAAGACTGCTGGTGCTGAGGCGGCGGCGGCTGGCCGTAAGATTGCTGTCCCTGGCCATAGGGCGGCTGGTGCTGGCCGTAGGACTGTCCTTGAGGCGGAGGGCCGCCGTATTGCTGCTAGAGAGAGGCGTGTGAGCTTTGCATTCGCGCTGTCGGTCGCGACTTCGACTCATCGATTGGGAATGTCATACCTGGTTTGGGTATCCTTGAGGTGCGGGGTTGTTGTGCTGTTGCTGCTGACCCCAGCCCTGGCCGCCCTGGCCCTGGTTCTGCTGGTAACCGCCGCCGCTGCCGCCGCCGTAATAGTCGTTGGAGGCCATGTTGTTGTCGAGCCTGGGCGTCAATAGGATGCCGTGTGAGAGGAATTTGAGCGCAAAAATTGTCAATGAGGATGCGAGATGAAGGATGACAGAATGACGACAGCCTGGCAGGATCGTCGACGTGCAAACTAAGGCACAATAGACAGGCACCGGCATCTCCGGTCCACTGCCTCGGAGGCCGCCAAGACCTGGGGGAGCTTGTCACTGTGGTGGGCTGAAGGGGGGGCGCAGCACCTTGAGCCCCCTGTGAGATCACCAGCAGGCGGCTCCATTGGGATGGGTGCTGGAAACAGGTGACTAGGGATGACGTGCTATCGCGAGTCGTGCAGATTCTGCTTGAGAAAAGATACGGGCATAATGGATCGACTTGGGCTATGCTCCGCCACATTCTGAGGGGTTTGTTTTCAGGGGCAAATAGGACGAACCAGTGAGGTCATGTCTCCTGTGGCAGACCATAAGCTTTTGAGCCTCCTTTTCGACAATGAAACTAACTTGTCAAATGGCATCAATCGCTTGGCTGGTGGTGCTGTGGCTACAGATGGGCTTCACTTCTGATATACCCAGAGTGCTCATGTGCATCCAAGTCGGCTGTTGATTGACGACTGGAGATGGACGAGGGAAGAGATCGAGGCTCGTATGACATACCTACTTGCCTTTCTGTGTCAGATTGTCGGTCAAGTGCTTAAGCTCCCGCAGTCCAGCATGTCACACGCTGAGAGGGATGTTCGCCTCGTCCAGGTTTATGTTTGTTTGTCCAGACGGGTGGACGACAAGTGTGTCGGCAAACCGCCGACTTTCGGGGATCGCAAGATGGAGATGGTTCAGGAACCCCGCACTGTCCTATCACCTGGCAACGCGCACTGGTGTTCAAGTGACCGATGGATGCCCCTTTACCGGACTGTAGACTATCACCAAATGCTCCCGATTGTACCCATAGTGGCATCAAACCTAGTTTCCATCACGGCTTCCATCGGCCAGCGAGTTCGGCCAACAGTAACACTTGATGTCCACCATTGTGCGCCTTTCATGTCAATAGCCCCGCAACTTGCACAGTGCTTACCAATTCCTGCCGGTCTTTAAAAGTGACTCCTCCACCATCGGCCTCCAGATGTCACGATTCCACGACTCGATTCTTAGATAAGAACATCTGTCCGCCGTATATTCTCTCATCTCTACCCTACCCCGGCATCTCCCACCCTCACACCACCCACCCACCACCACCACCACATCCAACACAATGTCTGCCAAGTCTGCTGTTCTCACCGACAAGGCCCCCGCGCCGCTGGCGGGCATCTACTCCCAGGCCATCGTGGCCAATGGCTTCGTCTTCGTCTCTGGTGCCGTGCCGTGAGTTCACTCTGCTTCTATAAGCCTGAATCACATCCAGCTCACACGCTGCAGCATGGACACGACTGGCAAGATCATCGAGGGTGATGTTGCCGCCCACACTGTAAGCATCCCACCACCAAACAACCCCGCAGCTCACCTGAAGACCCCGCTAACGGTGCTCCCCAGCACCAATGCATCAAGAACCTCGGCGCCATCCTCGAGGCCGCCGGCACCTCCCTCGAGAACGTCGTCAAGGTGAACGTCTTCATCGCCGACATGGCCGATTTCGCCGCCATGAACGAGGTCTACTCGCAGTACTGGGGCGAAGTTAAGCCCGTCAGGACGTCAGTCAAGCCATCACACCCACTGACGAGACATGAGCTAACCCTCCGTAGTTGCGTCGCTGTCAAGACGCTGCCCCTCAACACTGACGTCGAGATTGAGTGCACAGCCGTCCTCCCCCAGGCGAAGCTGTAAGGGTCGTCCCCCGACAAGAGTGAGAGATGTCGATGATGAGAAGAAATGAACCAAACTCAATATCACACCTTGCACTCCATCTCTTGAACTTGTTCCATTATTGTCACGAATATGCTACTCTACTTCACCTCCCCTAAGACTGCGCCGCAAATCCCTCGACCAGCTTCAAGAAGCCATACGCACCCGGGTCAGGGCAGTTCTTGAACTCCTCACCACCCACATACACCGACCGTCCCAGCGACGCCTCCATGCCCTTTGTCGACTCGCAGCCCTTGCGCGCCGCATCAACAGCCGAAGCAAGGCTTCCCGTCTCCGCAAATGTCGCCACAAATGGCGCCAGGGCATCGACAACAGTACGGTCACCCGGCACAGCGGGCGTGTAGCGTCCCAGCGCCGTCGACGCGGACTGCAGCGCAGCAGCCCACACAGCGGGCGTCGCGTCGCCAGAGGCGTTTTGTTGGCGCAGACCGTGCGCCAGCGCGTTGAGGTAGATGGCGTACAGCGCGCCAGATGTGCCATCCATGTTACGCTCGACGACGAGGGCGAGGTCGTCGACAAGGCGGGCGGCATCGGTCTCGGGCGTAGCTTGGGCATCGAGGTGGGCGAGAACGGCTTCGGCGGCGGTCTTGAGGCAGAGGCCGCAGTCGCCGTCGCCGACGAGGGTGTCGTACTTTGTCACCTCGGGCTCGGCGGCGATGACGCTCTTGAGGCCGCTGGCGAGGGCGGCCTTTGTGCTGGCGCCGTCGACTGGGCAAGTTAGCCAGGGGAAGTATGGTGAGTGAGATGAATGGACTTACCACGCAGGTTGCTGGGCTGGGGCTTCTCCTCCTCGGTCGAGTCGCCGTAGACGACGGAGGGGCCGTCGGTCGACACGGTAGGGTTGACGGCCGGCAGCCAGCCGCTGGCCTCAGTGGGGGCATCAATAAGGGAGAGCCAGCTGGGGTCGGCGAGCTTGAGCAGGGTGACGCTGAAGCCGAGCCCGTTGAGGCTGGACATGTAGGTGCCAGCCAGGACGCGCTTGGGGGCAACGCCGTAGGTGGCAGAAAGCTGAGAGACGACCTCGTTGGCAGCGGCGCCGAGCTCGAGCACGCTGAGGCCGCCGAGGTTGTTGACAAGGAGCACGACATCCTCGCCCTTTTGGACGTTGATGAAGGCGCGGTCCTTGTCGGCCTGGTCGAGCAGCTGGGCGAGCATGGTCTTGACGAGACCGGGAAGGTCTGTCTTGACGCGTCCGAAGCCCTCTTCGTTGTGGATGCCCATGCCAATCTCAATCTCGTCGTTGGTGTCGAGCTCATCGGCGGCGGCGGCCCTGCCGGGGACGTGGACGTGGGCGAGGGAGGCGCCGACGGTGGCGACGTTGTCGGCGACGGCGGCAGCCGTCTTGTAGACCTCGGTGAGGTCGCGGCTACTCATGTCAGACGGGAGGAAGTTGCAGCAATGGAAAGGAAGACTCACCCCTGGCTGGCCAGCGCACCGGCAATCTTCTGCACAAGGACGGTACCGGCAAGACCACGGCGACCGATCCTGCCAGAACGAGCACGGCCAACACCGACATCGTCACCGACGACGAGCAGCTCGCACTTGATGCCAGCGGCACGGGCCTTTTCAACAGCCATACCAAAGTGCAGCTTGTCACCAGTGTAGTTCATGATGACGACGAGGATACCGCCATCACGGCGCTGGGTGCCGAGACGCAGCAGGGCGCGGTAGACCTGGTCGGCAGAGGGAGAGGCAAAGATGGAGCCGGCAACGGCGCCGGAGAGGAGGGCCTTTCCGACGAAGCCGGCAAAGGCGGGCTCGTGGCCGGAACCGCCGCCGGAGATGATGGCGACGTTGGAGGAGGTGGTTGCGCTCTTGAGGAAGACGGTCTTTTGGGTCTCGTCGAGGGCGACGGAGGGGTTGGCCACTGTCAGAGAGCGCAGGGCGGCTGTGACGAGCGCCAGAGGCTCGTTGGCAAAGTGTTTCGCTGAGGGGGAGGGTCAGCGGGGGGAATAGAAGGGCAGGAGGGGATAAATCTTACACGACATGATGTGGTTGTGTCTGTGAAGGGGGTGGTCCTCAGAGTGGTGATGTTCAGGGGCTTCAACGTCTTCTCCGCCGGGGAGATTGTACACGAAGCTGTAGGAGATGGAGGAGGGGAAGAAGGAATCACGATAGAGGTCCAATTGCTTGAAAGCACGACGCGCAGCCGTCGCACGTCGGGAGACATGGTCGTCATGTACTCGGCAGCATGAGCTTCAGAGGATGCCGCATCTCCATTCGTGACCCCCATTTTCCGACGGCGGAAACGCCCCTCCAGCCCCTCCGGATAAAGCTCCGCGCACCTCGGTGCCCCGACCCGACACCAAGCCCCTCCTGCCCCTCCTTTCCATCAGCGTCCTTCCACTCAATGACGTTTCCCTGGTCGACGCGTCCCGAAAATCGCGGGGTCTTTCTGCTTGCTTCCGCGATGGATCTCGGAAAAGGATACCCCGCGAGCCGGCGAGGGGTTCTGCAAGTATAAGACCACGACTCCTCGTCTCTGGGCCATTCCCTTCTTTCTTTTTGTCGTGTTTCTGGTCTGGTGCGCGATGTAAAGGTAGTGCTTGATTGTCGGGTCAGTCTGGGGGAGAGTACGAGCATGATTGACCCCCAAAGGAGGGGTTGAAGAATGCCGTTGGGGGTCCGACTCTTCTGGCACTTCCACTGTAACACAGCACGCTTCCATGTTCCTACAGATAAATCCAAGATGCCCACTGTCCACTGTATTGACCGGGAACAACTGGGGAGGACTGAGTGGGTGGCCTGACATGACATGACATGACCCCGTGAAACCCCCACTGCTGGTTGCTGACCCTGGCGTGACCCCCATCATGGTGGGCGGTCCAGTGACCACACGAGGACTTTCCTCCCACGGATGTGGACTTGCCACGATGTCTGCCTGTGGTTTCGTTTGTGCTGTAGTGCAGCAACAGACCAGGCTGGTGCATCGACCCAAGTCTCGAATAGTTCTTGTGCATCGTGGCTTTCCTCTTGCGGGGAAGTCTGACGTGTCACAATGGGCATGACAGCCCCGTGATCTTTCGATGTGGGTAGCTTGATCTTACGAGATGGAGAGGTACAGGGGCACAGGCCCATGTTTGTTTGTGTGCAGTGGGCTGTGGTACTGCCACCTGTCGTTGGGTGCTGCCATGGCCTGGGTTGCTTTCAGATGATGGGAGGCAGTCTCAATACATGCTACTCGGTCGCATAACCTCAGTCACGCATAGCTTCATTATTAAACAACATCTTGGCTGTGCAAATTACTATGCTGCCTGCTTCTCCAATGAACTCTCAACATCCACCAAGGCCGCAAACCCTCTCACCTGCTCCCTCAACGCATCCCCCTCAAGAACCGCACACGGCCGCCTCGGCTCACCCCCGTAGCCAAAGTACTTATTCAACCCAGCCTTGACCGAAGGGAACCCACCCTTGATAGCCGCCCAATCCGCCGCCGCAACAATAGCCTGCAACTCCCGCGCCTCAGCCAACTTACCCTCCTCCCACTGCTTCATCAACCGCACGCATGCCCGGGGAGCAATGTTGCCAGTGCCGCCAATAATACCATGGCCGCCAACAACGAGCGTCTGTAGAGTGAAATCAACACTTCCGCCAAACGTGATGAAGTCCGTCTTAGAGGTCGCAGCCACAATTCGCGCCAGCTTGCCCGTGTTTCCACAGGTGAGCTTGACACCAACAATGTTGGGATGCGCCGCAAGAGCAGTGATGGCATCCGAATCGAGATCCAACCCGCTACACGCGCCAGGGTAGTTGTAGATCAACACGGGAACAGGGCTGGCGTCAGCAACGGCACGGAAATGTTCCAGGATCCGCGCCGTCGGGAGCAGGCCGCCATAATAGGCAGGCGGGAGAACGAGGACGTGACTACCACCAGAAGAAGCGGCGTCTTGACACAGTTGAATAGTCTCGCGGGTGGATTGGGCGCCGCAGCCGACCATGACGGGGAGATGGGGGAAACCGGCAGCGTCGAGAGCGTCTCTTGTAGAACGGGTGATGAGGCGGCGCTCGGCGTGGTCGAGGTGGACGGCTTCACCGTTGGAGCCCATTGTGACGAGACCTGCGACGCCGCTGCGGGCGAGTCTTGTGGCGTGAGATTTTGTTGTTTCGACGTCGACTGAGTCGTCTGCGCGGAAGAAGGCGACGGTTGGGATATAGATGCCTGGGGTCAGGGTGGTGGTGGGCGAGGTAGGGGCCTGGCCAGAGGAGGCCGAGGCCGCGGTGTCAAGGGCCGAAGGCGACATTTCGAGATGTTTGATTGTGTCTGTGATGTTTGGCTTTCTTGTTGTGGTAAGATGAAGAGTGGTGTGGGTGTGGTGAGGTGAGGGTTGGGGGAGTTGGTCCGGAGATGGATGGATGAATGTGGTGGGATGAATGGGGGGCGACACGGGGATCAGTTCAGGGGGAAGGCAGGGGTAATCATAGGGGCCAACAGAGGATGTACATAAACCCCCCCCCCCCCCCCCCCCCNTGTCCGACCGGCGGTTTTGGTCGCCTCGCACCGGTCCGGTTACAAGCTAAGAATGTGTAGCCAAGGGCAGTAATTTTCCCCGAATAAAACTTGGCCTCGGTCCGCTTACCAGTGAGTGTCCACGGCGGAACAGCCTCTACTCTCAGCTCAGACTGTCCGCACCCCCACGCTATCGCCCCCCTTAAAGCCCTTCCCCTAGCTCACCCCGTATTTTACACGGACCCCCACCAAGATCGGTGAACTGATCGTCCTCCATGTGTCCGCCGAAATCACCGGTCTTCTTCCCGGGCTAATACCGACGTCGGCCACCCGAACAAACAAACCGAACCAACCCCAGCTTTTTCACCTTGTTCCCCCCTCACCACAGTCGCGCCACCTTTTACCAAACTTCCCCCTCTTCTCCCCCCGAGACCCGTAAATCCTTCGGTCTGACGTGAGGGGGCCACAAGGCACGATGTGGGTTGGCCGAGAATCCAAGACCAACACCACCCGGAGAATCCCCCCCCCCCC